>JAVDPK010001795.1:1720-13777 GCA_034780415.1 Cichlasoma orientale | reverse complement strand
AACAAAAATCACACACACACAACATTACAATAAACATCACACTCTCTCTCTCTCACACTCACACACACACGCGCACATCCACACACACACACACACACACACACACACACACACTCATATACAACACACACTCATATACACACTTTGGAGATTTTAAAACGTCTCCATTAAAAAAATTTCTTCCGATTATCCGGAGGCCGGGTCACGGGGGCAGCAGCCTAAGCAGAGAAACCCAGACCTCCCTCTCCCAAGCCGCATCCTTCAGCTTATCCAGCAGAACATCAAGCGTTCCCAGGCCAGCCAAGAGATATAATCCCTCCAGCGTGTCCTGGGCCTCCTCCCAGCAGGACATGCCTGAAACGCGTCACCCAAGAGAAACCTGGGGGGGGCCTAGTTTGATGTCTGAATCACCTAAACTGGCTCCTTTCGATGTGGAGAAATAGCGGCTCTACTCTGAGCCCCTCTCGAATGACTGCACTCTTCACTTTATCTATAAGGAAGAGGCCAGCCACCCTACGGAGGAAGCTCATTTCTGCCATTTGTATCTGCAATTTGGTTTCCTCCAACAGCAAAACCAAATTACCATAACAACCACATGTTGGCTGTGAAGCACAATTTCTCAGCTTTCAGTTTTTCCAATACGACAAACCATCATATAATTACAGTAATGCAAAGTGCACTTGTGCAAATGCTCTGGTGCTGATGTAAAGTTGTGGTTGTGGTAGCTACAGAATAGGAGCAGGCTTAAACGGAGTAACATTTTAAGCACCAGGTAATTTCAAATGCAACTTTAGGAGCAGCTCAACAAATATCACTAAATGCACACAGTTTCTGTGTAGTTTGTCACAAAATGTGTTTGTATATTAAATGTATAGTTGCTGTAGTTACCAGGGTGAGGAAAAAGTTAATGTGCAACACTGATAGATATAGAAAGATGTAAAAAAATAATTTAAAAAAAAGAGCGAGAGAGAGTTTAGATTGAACTTTATTGTCATTGTACAAGTATAAAATGAAAATTGCCATTCCAGAACACCCATCCAAGAGAAGTGGGGCTGACTCAAACTCCCCCCTTGGCTAACAGTTCTGATAAGATGTGGAATGCTCATCAGCGGCTCGGGCTCGGGATATCAGTTCACACAGGTCAGAAGACAGGACAGCTGGAACGTAGAGCATCTGTTTACAAAACATCCAGGAGAAAAATTAGATTAGCGACAGTCCAAGGTCGTCAGGGAGCCAAATTTCTGATTCTACAATTGTTTTGGTACAGGCTGTACGGATTAATTTGTTGACAGCCTTTAGTCTTTCTGGCACCTCTCAGTGGCGAAAAATCCAATCTTCGGGCACCCGGGTGGCTTAGTGGTGAAAGCCGGCGACCACATACAAATGCTGCGTTGCGGTGCGGCCGGCGCAGGTTCGAGTCCCGGCCTGTCACCAGTTTGCCCGCGTGTCTTCCCCTCCACTTTTCCCTCATTTCCTGTCTATTTCCACTGACGATCAAAAAGTGCAAAAAAAAAAAAAAAATCCAATCTTCCGAATCTTCTTGGTTCGTTCCTTCGCCGTGCAGAAACAGATACGTCTCCAAGATCTAATCCCTCCGAATCAGCTCTAGATGTACTGAGTCTGAGTTTGAGTCTGTACCTTTCTGCATCCTTACCAAGGCCCAGACTTCCTGAATTGTAACAACAAGCCAGGTATCTCCAGGTCCAATTCAGAGAAATCCTAGTGTCAATAAGCCAAATGTGTATGTCCTCCATCGACAGTACAGCAAGGCAAGTCATCTGCCACACCCACAGGAATCCATAACGTAGCCAGCCGGGAATGTCGATTGGATAAGAGGGAAGAGGGTTCTCCTTTCCCCAATCTCCTCATGGTGAAAATTTGATCAAAAAATGGCGTTGAGAGACCAGCTGACCAGATCCATAATTCTAAATTCCAGTTTGGAAGCTGTGTGAAGAGAGGCTCTAAAGCAGCAAAGCAGGGTAAAAAGGAAGGGTTGGGGAGAGAAGAAAATTGCGTCCATCTCCGCTGAGTGCTGAGAGAAGAAAAAAAAAAGGACAGAAGAGGAAGATGAGAAAATGTTTTGAGAGGTAAGGACTGCTCAGCAAGTGAAATTTTATAAACTGAAAATTTAATGTACATATAATGTTCATTTTAGAGTTTTTAAATTAGATATCAGAGCTATACATAATGTTTAGCTGAATTCTGATTTTGTGAAACATCTGGAAGAACAAATTGAAGTGTACTTATTTGTGTTATTCAAAGGTTCCATGAAAATACCAGGCAACTTGGTGCAGGCTTATAATGGTTAGTATTATGATAAAGTTTAAAATAATGCAGTATCCTGGACTGATTACATCTCGGGACTTTTACTAGCTTACATCAAGAGTAGCACACATCAAATTAAGATGACGAGGGTGATTAGATTCACTTACTGAACTCTACATTTTTATACTAGCTTTATTGTGTCTAGGGTTGGAAATCAGCCATATAGCTCATATAATACCTGCTCATATCTTGTTTAATTAAAAAAGAGCAGTGAATATTGGAATAGCAGCACAGGTCAGTTGATTACAGCATATATGCAAAGAAAAATCTACTGGAGCTCCCAAAACAAGTTATTATGTAACTGATTTCTAAATACTTCTGTTCCCCATGCTGGTCTGCTGATCTCAGGGTTCCCCCACCTCCCAAATCCCACTTCAACCCCTGCAGACCACCCATATTCCTGCATCAACCCCACAGGATACCCCAAGGACCGCAGTCGAATGCCTTCTCCAGGTCCACAAAAAACATGTAGACTGAATGGGCAAACTTCCATACACACTAGAATATCAGTAAAAAGCTGGTCCAACGTTCCGCAACCAGGATTAAAACCGCACTGTTCCTCTTAAATCAAGAGGTTCAACTAATGGTCAAACTCTCCCTTCCAGCACCCTGGCATAGACCTTCCCAGGGAGTCTGGGGAGTGTGATCCACCGGTGGTTGGAGGACGCCATCCGGTCCCCTTTCTTGAAGATGGGAACCACCACTCCAGTCTACCAATCCAGTGGCAACACCCCAGATCTCCACATGACTGTCATGGTTCCAGGTCTGCGACCCTTTCTTTCTTAGTTTCATGGACTTTTTTAGTTAGTTTGTTTGCCTTCGTGGTCACTGCTTCATTTTGTTGTACTGTTTCATGTGTTCCCCTTGTGTATTCTTAAGTTAAGTTCCCAGTGGTTTTAGACTTTAGTTCTCCCTCTGTTTTTCTCTCAGTGTCCTCCCTTTTGTGTGGAGTCTCTTGTGTCTGTTTTCCTTCATATATCTGTCTCCCTGTGTGGTGTCAAGTTTGCATTTCTGTTTCCCTATCTTCTCACTTCCTGTTTTGTTTGCCAGTCTTGTGTTCTGTGTGCCGTGTGTCCTGCGTTGCTTCCCCTTGTCTCATGTGTGTCTTTCTGTTCACCTGTTCTCCCAGCTGCTTCCACTTCCCCATTATCCCTCTCTGAATATATTGTCACACTCTCCCTTTGTTCCCTGTCAGAGCATCAAGTCTCCCTTCCTCTCATGTCATTCAGATTTCCTCGTCACCTCAGCTCCCAGTATTTAGCGTGTTTTTCCAGTTTAGTTAATAATAGTTCTAGCTTTCTCTTCCCTTTTTGTATTTTGTTCCACTACTTACTGTATTCCGGTTTTCAGCCTAATAAAGGCTCGCTTTAAGTTCATCCCTGCCTGCTGCCTGTGTGTCTGCTCTTGGGTCCTCATTCCTCGCACTCCACCAAAATTGACAATGGCGTTGCAGAGGCATGTCAAAATTACTTTGCAGTGATGTCAGCTCCTCACTTCATTTGAGGGTCCAGAACATGGGGCCGCAGATCTGATGAGGTGATCCCACCTTTGGGTGGCCGGCCACCAGGCGCTCTCCCTTGAGCACCATCCCCTGGCCTGGCTCCAGGGTGGGGCCCGGTAACACTATCCTGCACAGGGTAAACTGTTTCTCTCATAAGAGTTGCCTGAATTGTTCTTTGTTTGGCACCTCACCCAGGACCAATTTGCTTTGGGAGACCATACCAGGGGACAATAGCCCTGGACAGCATAGTCCCCGGGATCACTGGAACACACCAACCCCTCCACCATGATAAAGTGGCGATTCACGAAGGGGAATAACATTATAACATTATAGCTCCAATTAAAGTTTTGACTGTGTTTTTACTGACATTTTCAGACAGGACTAAAGATAACATAACACTACCAGTCAGTGAGGATAATGAGCAAAGATGCTTTTTACACCACTTTGTGACAGGTTTGCATCTTAATATACTAAAATATGTTTGATTTACTGGAGAGTGAGTCACTATCCATTGATGTAGTGACCAGTTTCAGGCACCCTGGGAATTCCAAAGCTACTAATGGCTACTAGCGGCAGTGTTGCGCCTGTCATCCCGAGGGACTAAAGTGGTTTGAACTGACCAAGCAACAGATTTACACACAAAACCGGAACCCTGTCCCATGGAGATAATTATTTGATATGATTTGACATGGTTTCTTGAGGATTGATGTGGTGTATATTCCCTTATAAATATACCAAATGCCTGCAGTGACTCAGTGTCTTTTACAGCCCTTTAATCAGGGAATGCTTTGTGTTATTTGTGATGTTTCTTATATATACCAGCTACATGCTGCTCTTTCTGGTTCTACTGATTTCTCTTCACACCAATTTAGTCTTTTCCTGTTGTTTCTATTTTCTATACTTTAAAGCTTTTTGTACAGTATCAAATTTAAGCAGTATGTGTTGAAGGCTCTTGTGCGTACTTCATAGATTATGTTCTCCCTCAGCAAGCAGTCACAAATCTTTTAATAAGTGTCCCTGACTAAACTGGGTAACTTTTGTTGCTGTTTTTTGATTAACCCACACACATAAATGCAGTAGAGAGGTGCTTTTTCATTTATTTCATTATCCCTATGATGACAGTCAAATAATTGCTTTTTCAAAACTTTCTCTTGATTACTCACCAGCCCACACATAAAAAAAACATCCTCCTACATGGGGTGATAGGATCATCTATGAGGAGGTTACTCCACTCAAGTTATCAGTCTATTCAGTGTTTTAGTAAAATAATACTTAGCAAATGGAAACTGTAATAGCAAATAAGTCATAAACAAGTCAGCGCAATCCTTATTTCATCTGTACGTTCAGAACACGAAATTCTAAAGCTTGTTGAAAACAAACTAGTCAAAATTTTACCTTGTAATTTTTTTTTACTTTCTTTAAATTTTCTTAAGGTCAGAGGGGTATAATACAGAGAGCAGTTTAGGTTCAGAGTTTGCTTTAAATGTTGTGAAAAATGGTCCTAATCTGCTCCTAAGTCTCTTTTAAACTGCTGGAATTACAGTTACTAAAACAAATATTAGACAATTGAAGAGTTACACGTGTATGCTATTTATAACCAAGAATACCATACAATCAATAAAATTAATTTCACTTTGATTAGCAAGCACACTAAAGGGATTTCCATGTCTCGTTTATTTAGCTGTGGGAGAGTGTCAGACCTGAACACTTTGATTAAATTCTTAAATGTATCAAAAGCTTCAGAGCTGTCATGTTAGAAATAAACAGCAGCACCAAGCAGTAAAATAAATATAACTCGAGGTAATATTCTTTTCTCCCACTCATTATGCTTGGGATAATTATGATTTTGCAAGATTAACAATTTTCTGCAGCATTACTCTCGTGTTGTATTTGCAGCAGTAGTGCTGCATTTTAGAAGAAAAAGAGCCCAATGGTGCATTAAACGCCCCCTTTAATGTGAGCGTGCCCACATAAAAGTGCTCCAACACCTGAAGCAGAAAGACAGCTGATAACCAGCATGATGATACCTGTGATCTCTGCCTGGGGTTCTGTTAAGTTAGCTAACACCAAAAAAAAAAAAGCCTGGTTATGTTGAACTTTCTTCACAGTACACTCCTCAGCTTTCTTGTTATTGCTAAGGTCATTAGCTTCTGAATTAGATCCCAGTTACTGAGTTATTCTGTGGTTTTGCACCAGCCTGCTTTCATTCCCAGCCGACAAATTCTGCCATTTTGTCAAAGTGTCTGAATCTCACAGATACACACAATGTGTCCTTTGATGTTGGCACCATGACACACTTTATGGCAGTAGTGAGAGGGGTCTCGCTACCAACTCATTACATGTGGGCACTTGTCAAAGGATCCCTTAGCATCAGAAGACCAGTGCCAAAGGACACCTTGTGAGTATAACATCAGATAACAGCAATATTTAACGGCTTGGGATTATGAATAATGATGTTAATGTGCAGGTGTTTCATCAATAGTTAAAGTTTTCATCTGTATTGATGCTCCAACACCTGATTTTTGTCATGTTTAGGCATCTACTGTGCAGTGGATTTCATAGTTTCAGGTTCGTTTAAAGCTGCAGGCTTACACTTCTTTCATTCTCTACTGACATTAAATCACTTTATGTCTTAATGTCTATTAATGTCTGTTAATTGTGAAATTGAGCGAGCAGCTGGCAGGGAAAGCATGGGGCCACTGCCTTCTCTGTTCTTTAATCAGCCTGTGTAATCATGGCATCCTCCCAGGAGGACAGGCTCTAAGAAGGATGGAGGCAGAAGGCAGACTGAATATGAAGAGGAAAGTCAAGATGGATTGTCATGGTCAGGGGCCACTTTGGCCATCTTGCACTGGGGCCCAGTGTTGACTCGTTAAACTACTGAAGGTGAGATACAAGTTAGCTCAGCCTAAGTGACCTCCAGCCACACCTGTGCTACTAAACAGTGTGAGGAGTAAGACAAGGGAGAATTCAACCTTTGAATATTTCAATTAAGCTTTTGCCATCTGATGGGCTAACACACATCTGACCTATGATATCACACTGCCAGCTAATGCGGCCCATCAGCTAACAGTCAGGAGCAGTTTTATGTTATATGGAGATTTAAAGATGTTGGTGGTTTATAGGAAGACAAAAGAAGGATTTAGATTTTAAAATTAAATTAAATAAAATTATAAATTTTAGTATACAACACAAACTAAAAAAAAAAATCAATATTACACAAGATTAGAAACTGAAATTAAATTTATATTCAACTGTGTCATTAAATGCAACCTGTTAACCAAAATATTTCAGCCATTTAGTAACAGTAGCATTTAGGTGGCAAGTAGCTTGGTATCATCAGGAATTTCACACTTCCAGCTATTTTTGAGTGTCACAGTTGGTGCTAATTGTTTTCAGTTTTAATCATATTTCACCTAAAACACTTGACTTTAAAATGATTTCCATGTTATTTTCCCCGCAGAAAATCCTCCTTTTTCCAGCTGTACAGGGTTGCTTTTTGTGTCACTTTTAAATCAGGATTTTCCCTCTCCAGCTCTTTTCCCACTAAACAGAGCTGGAGATGATAAAACCCTGAAGATAGAAAAAGAGAATTTACCGTTTCAGTTACAAAGGTTGTGACTGGAGAGAGAAACCCTCATGTCAGGACACATAAACAAGATAACAAGAAGTAGGATAGCAGCTAAAAGCTTCATTTCAAGGTTCATTATTGTTGCTTAGACATGAACACGGTATAGCACTTTAAAACTTGTAGGTGCAGTCATGGTCTAATTGGCAGTAAAGTATTTTGTTTTTTATTTATCTATTTATTTGCTGGCTTAGACTTTAGGGGTCAGTGAAGCACAAAATTGCTGTGCAAATACATATTATTCACTACATGGCAGATTTATCGTCTCCATAGAAACTCCTCTCCATTTTCTGCCTTGAAAGCAATTACTAGACAATAAGGTCAAGAGAAAACGTGGGTAAAATTGTCATGTTTAAATGAAGTGACCCCCAAGTAAGAATGTGGATGGGGAAAAAAATAAAACAAAAATGTAATGTTTGCAAAAAGAATCACTATACTCCAGTACACAGACTCAACAAGTACACACTGAGCTGCACTGACCATTCAGTGCTTTAAACTGAATGGTCAGCTAAGCAATAAAGTATTGGGCAGCTTGCATAACTTAAACTTGGGTGACATTTCAGCTCCACTTGTTTTTCTATTATCGCAGTGCAGTGTGGGACAGGTGTGTGCAATTTATTTCAAATTGAGATTGTCAGCACAGTGACCTGAAAGGCACAGACATCCCAAATGATTTCTAAACAGAGAGTCCAGCTTTTCATGGCAATGATTTTTTTTTTCTTCTGTTAATTATAAAGGCTTTTGTTTTTCACTACTGTTATTTCAGCCAGGGCGAGTATAGTTTAAAGAAGATTGTTATTTCCATCTGTGTAACCTTATGACTGATGGTATGGAGCTCTTTTCTGGGACATCCACGCCCTTCCATAGGTGAATGCGGGAAGCCAGACCAATGGAGAGCAGTGATACGACCCTTGTACAGAAAAGAGCAGACATCAGTGAGAACAAATAGGACACACACACACACACACACACACACACACACAAAAGAAAAAAAAAAAAAAAAGGTAGGATATGTACATGAATGAGGAGGAACTCAGGTGGGGGTAGGTTGCAAAATGGCTTGCAGATGAGTGACAACTCATGATGATGAGTGGCAGGTGAAAGGAGACTTTTGCCAAGTCGATGTTTAAAAGTGCATTAGTGAAACCATCAATTTATGTGGGCTGACCTTGAAATCCACTAATTAGCCAAATTCCAGCTCAGCTTGACTTCCCTGCCTGAACCAAAGTTATGCTCAGTTCTATTTGCTTTCAGACCTAAATAGTAGCAGTAACACTTAGGATTTCCATGAATAGTTGCATAGACATTTGTGTTGACACTGGGATTTAAGGATGATTCCTCTGTGTATTTGGTGATCTAATGGCTTTTCTTCAAGCACTGTGATGAAGTTGTTTTTTGTTTTTCAGTAAAAAGGCTTAAGTATTAATTGGATTGCTTTGAAATTTGATGCACACATTCACGTTTCCCTGAGGATGAGGATCTCTTATTTTCTCTTCCAGCGGATGTTCAGTACTTTGGTTTATATCTGCAAAACTAATTACATTCTCATTAGCCTCACCTGTATTTTATGTTTTGAAAGTTTACCTAGTTTAGGCACATTAAACACAGTACAACACACACTAAAGAGGAAGCATGTGATAATCATTTCACCTGCTAAACATCAGCATATTGTTAATGAAAGACTGAACAAACAAAAACAAAAAACAGTGTTTCCTAATTTCATTACTAGAAATCATAATCATTAGTGAAAGAATCATAATACAGTTGTGTTTTGTTTTAAAATTTCCAACAGTTGTGTCACCTAATTAACTTATTTTGTGATGGGAAATTGCTTTCAGTCTTATTCTCGTATTCATTTTAATAGAGACAAGTGTTCAGCTGCTTGTAACACTCATGAATGCACACAAATATCTAATGAGCCAATCACATGGCAGCAACTCAATCCACTTATACATGTAGACATGGTCAATGCAATCTCCTGAAGTTCAAACTGAGCATCAGAATGGGGAAGAAAAGTGATTTAGGTGACTTTGAATGTGGTATGGTTGTTGGTGCCAGACAGGCTGGTCTGAGTATTTCAGAAACTGCTGATCGACTGGGACTGCTGGACTACTGGGACACAACCATCTCTAGGTTTCCATATCCAATCAACTCCAATTTATACATGTAAATGGGGAGTCTTCTTCACACACTAGTGTTAATTGTGGAGTTCCACAGGGTTTCGTGTTGGGACCAATTCTGTTTACATTATACATGTACATGCTTTCATTAGGCAGTATTATTAGAAGGCATAGCACTCATTTTCATTGCTATGCAGATGATACCAAGCTTTATCAATCCACGAAGCCATGTCTTAAAGTCATAAAGACCTGCAACATTTGGATGGTAGGGTCAGAGATTGGCTACGCATCCTACAAATTCAGGTTGGTGGGGAAATTTTGTTTAGGAGACTTTGTCACAGCTTGTAAGCCAATAGCTAAATGGACCCACAATGCAAAACCAGTAAAACAGCTTCGCAGTTTACAGTCTTTATTTAACACAAGATAAGGCAGCATATGCTGAGCAGTGTCTGGGAGTGAGCGGGGGTAAGTCCAGGTACCGGGGAGCTACTGAGAGGAGAAAGAGATGTTTTTTTGATCTGGATTGCATTATCTGAATCTCTCTGGCTTACTTGGTTTCTGAGAGGTTATTACTGGAAGAGGGAGGAGCCGGGAGCTGCGGGAGTCCAGAGTATAACGGGTGTTGTAACGGGTGTTCGAAGACGACCAGGCAGGCGGGTGTGTGGTGAACAGATGGAGGTCCAGGTGGCAAGTGATCCAAACAGGTAAGGCAGAAACTGAGGAATCCAGTGATGATATGGGAAGTGGAGACACGGAGGCTCTTCAGCTGACAGAGAGGATTTCCTGGAACAAGGGAGAAACTGGTGAGTGCAAGATAAATGGTCACAGAGAGAGTAAAGGCTGGCCTGATTACCACTGTGGGTAGCAGACTATCTGGTGGAGAATGGATGGCACCACTGGTCTTTAAATACCAGAGCTGGATGAGGAGAATGAGGAACAGGTCGAGCAAGAACCAAAATTCCACCCATGCGGGAGGAGCCTGCCTGCAGAATAGCTCAGCCAAACAGAAAGGACTCAGCACCAACCTACATCATGGCACACTTACAGTGTACTCATCTTCTGATGGCTGCTTCCAGTAGCACCATGACACAAAGTTTAAATCTTCTCAAACTGGTTCCTTGAGCATGACAATGAGTTCACTGTAGTCAAATGGCTTCCACACTCACGGTATAGCAGAGGGAGACAGACAAACAAAGCCAGGCTGAGACAAACAGGAACAGAGGTGAGTGTTTGATGACTGAGGTCTTACTTGGAGGTGCAGGTGAGCAGTGCTTGATGGGAGACTTAGGTGGGTAAACAAGGGTCCAAGGAGAGCTGCTGGGCATCAGTGGAGAGTGGGCAGGCAGGTGAGTGGCTGTGGAATCCATGAAATCCTCTGAGAGCATCGACCAGTACAAAAGGCAGAAACTTGGGACCATCTGGCGAGATGGTTGCAGATCTTCTAGGACACAGGTTAAGAACCTCTGACTGGGTACTGAAAGGAAAGCAGAGTTAGAAACACAATCACACAGATAAAGCTATAGTAACTGTGTGATACTATCATGTCAATATGGACCACAATCTCCGAGGAATGTTTCCAGGAACTTGATGAATCTATGCCATGAAGAATTAAGGTAATTTTGAAGGCAAAAGGAAGGTCCAACCCAGTACCTAATTAAGTGGCTGGTGAGTGTATGTATTGCTCTAATGGAGTGCATTTGGCTCACAGTGTTTAAATGTTTACCCCACATGAGATGCTCTATCACTGTTCTTTCAATTTTTTTTTTCATTTTAATCCTGAAAGAAATTTAACCACCAGGCGGGTGTAGCAACCCTTGGTGTTCCATAGTTTTAATAAATGAGACAATTTTGACGTCCATTTCAGCAAAATCAAATACATTAGTGATCAAGATTAGTCTACACTTTGGCAATGGAATGATAATATTAGATTACATTGTTAGGTAAAATTATATTACATTCCTCTTTATAGTTAGATTCTTCTGAGCATTTTCCTGCATCACAAGCCAACAGCATCTCATTTAAATGCAGAACAGTATTATAAACAGCTACAGTGCATTTCATTTGGAAAACTGTTTCCAGAAAATCTGCAAAATAAATTTTGAATTAATATGGGTTTGCAGTCACGACTGTTGCTCGGAATATAATATTTGATAAACTGCTCATGGCTCTCATGCTTCAGTCACTGTGTTACTGCCACTGCAGAAGAAGAGGCTTTGTGACGGGACACAATTAAAAGAGCATCAGACATATCTTAGACTATGAAAAAACTATTTGGGAAACGTGATGAAAATTTTGCATTTTTATTTGTTTCATTTGTCAGTTTTTCATTACTTCAGTGAAGCTAGTTAATTTATTCAATACGCCTGTTTTCAGTGCCATTGGTTGCATTTTGCTTTTTTTGGCACACCAGTTTCTCAAATTCCATTGAGCAGTTTTGGGTTATTGTTTTTTTTTTTTTTTTTTGGGGGGGGGGGGTTGTTGGG
>JAVDPK010001792.1:0-13885 GCA_034780415.1 Cichlasoma orientale | reverse complement strand
TGTTCCAATAGAATATTTAGTTTGGTCATCTGTTTCCATCAGTGAATACTTCATTGCCTGATAGTCTTTAAATGCATTATCTTGCTCAGGTTACCCGTAAAATTATTCGCAAGTGTGTTTCCGCGGATGGTGTGGAGCGCGAAGAGATGTCATTAGAAGGAGCTCCTCAGGGGTCTGTTCCTGCAGCGAAGGGAGATGGGTACTCTAAGGTGGTGAAGCGGACAGTCCTGAAAAGTGACGGGGGTCACACAGAGGTGTGTATATTGCAGGTTTCCTCCTTCAAACTGTTTTTTGTTTTCTTTTGGGGTTTTTTTTGTTTGTTTGTTTGTTTTTTCCACAGAAAATTGCAGGCATAATATTTGTACTGATATTACCATATAAAGTACAGCTAAATAAACTTTTTCTGACCTAGGTGACTTTTACTGAATGTGAGGGTTCCTCATCATCAAGGCAGGAGACAGCTGATGGCCGTAAGGTCAGTCACACAGAAAGAACACTAGTGGTGGACGGTGAAAGGACAGTGACACACCACGGTGATCAGTCTTTGGCCTCTGACCTCCCTACAGCCCAGGACGACTTCAAAAAGGTTTGTCACTTTGTCACCATTATTTCCAGTTCCTGTTTTTATATTTTAATCACTGTATATTAAGAGATTGCATTTTCTGCTTTTCAGGCACTTGGTTATCTAAGAGGTTTTAGTGGAATAGAGCTCCCTCATATGGTAGAAAGGGAGATTGTCAAAGAGGATGGAACAGTGGTCAGGAGGTGTGCGCATGCTGGAGTGCAACTGTGTGTGTGTGTGTGTGTGTGTGTGTGTGTGTGTGTGTGTGTCTTACTAAAATTGACTAATATTTGATAATATTCATTTTTCTAGTTAGGGCTGGATCGGGTAACCCTGAATCATCCCTTTGTTATGCTGCTATAGGCTCAGACTGCTGCGTGACTTCCTGTGATACATTGAGCATTTCTTGTCAACTCACCTCTTTTCACTCCCCATGTGTTTATTTACCGCTGCAGCATGTCATGAATTTTTTGTCTTCTCTCCTATCGTCCTGTTTTTCTATGCTCCCCACACCCACAGTCAAGTCAAGTCCCACCAGTCAAGGCAGATGGCTGTGCCTTCCTGAATCTGGTTCTGACAGAGGTTTCTTCCTGTTAAAAGGGAGGTTTTCCTTCCCACATCACATGAGAGTTTTCTCCAGAATACTGTAGGGTTTTCACTTTAATGCCTTGAGGCGACTTGTTGTAATTTGTGTGTGGGGATTTTTTCTCCCATAACACATCTATATCTACAGCACATCCTTTAGTTTCCACAGCTGCATTTCTTTAAAGACACTGATCTTTCTTTATCTATTTCCCCTCGCTGCCTCTCCAGGGCCCGTCTGCGTAAAGGTCGCACTCTCACGCGAACAGTGGTTGAGGGAGCTGGGCAGCGCAAACAGGTCGTTCAAGAGCGAGTGGACCACCCCAGAAAAGGATCAAAAACCCGTGATCTCCAACAGCACCTCCACCAGCTCTTTCACCACTACTACAAAGAAGAAAAGGACAATGATGAGGACAAGGAGCTGAAGGGAGAGTAAAAGAGCGCTCTACCCAACTCCCTGGTTCTGTCCATGCTAAAACCCCGGCTAATCCTATGCATTAGTCACATGCAATCCTAGTGTGCACAAAGGCACTTCAAAGCTACTGCAGTCTTCCCGTTCAGGACCTGGAAGATGATTTTTTGTTCTTGATTTGGAGTTTTCTTCCCTGAGTTTCTTTACATGTTTCAAATGTTTTCTTTTTCTTTCTTTTTTATTATTATTATTATTATTATTATTTTGCCTTTTTGTGACCAAAGAAAGCCTTTTGTTGTTTTCTTGATCGTTTTACTTTCCAATTCGAGTTGTCTGATATTTTTGTCTTTATCCTGTGGTAGAGCAACAAAACACACAAAGAAAACACAGCAACACTATCCCCATAACACACCAAACATAATAACACACAAACCTCCAGAAGGTAAAGAACACTTTACCTACAAAACACTGGTACTGCTCTCTGAGTAGGTGCTTGGACTGAAAGACGATATTTCACATTGCACTGCCTCTCACAGATAATCCTTTGTGGAAAAAAAAAAAAATCTCTCACTCACTGTACTAGCCTCTCTGCTTTTTTTTTTTGATTTAGATGATCAAGATGTCACAAACAGAAAACCAGACTGTACTGACACAGGATTTAACTGCTGCTGTTGTGTTTCGTGTAGACTATGTGTAATCTGTCTTTGGGAATTATATCTTATATTTAATCTCAACATTACTGACATCTGTAGCCTAGGAATTAATAATCACTCATGTGAAGTTAACAGGCATGACTAATCAACATCTGTCAGTTTGATCCCAGCTTTGACTGCTTTGTCGTTGTGTGGATTGTCTTTCTGCCTTTCTTTACCTTCAGTGTGTGTCTTTCAGTCTTTATTATTATGTTTTAGCTAAAATTGTTGACCTTGACTTGCACTGTATGGCGGGGGTGAATGCATGTGTGAGTAAGGCTTGACTGTAGATGCTTTATGTTTGGTTGAGTTAGTGATTTTAGGTTGTTTGCAGATGTCTCATTTAAGTTTTTGTTTGGGTTCATTTTACTGTTTAGTATAGAGAAATTATTTAGTAATTCAGCCCCTCAGGATTTGTTACTGGGGAATGGAATAATCACAGACATTTTTCTGATATTGCGTATGTGGTAAGATGACGATACACTCAGTTTTATTTATGTAAAGCTTTATTAGTTTATCTTTCGAATTGGGTTGTTGAAGTACACACGGGCAGTTCTGTGATTTATGTTTGTGAGTGAATGATTCTGTGTGTGTAGTTAGAGTGTGTGGCAGTTTCTGTCAGCAAAGAAAAGAACTATTTATTTTCCACAAATTGCTTTTGCACTCCTGAATGTCACAAGGGGACACCTCCATGCTTTCCGTGCACTGCGTATGAGGTACAGTATATATTAGCCACAGGGATAGTCCCATTGTGGAGGGACAGTTGATGAATACAAGATAATGATACACCAGACACATCTGTAAGGAAGCCGTTTGAGAGCTTAAATATATGATTATCCACAGCTCGGAGCATCGCTACTGTTTGTATTTACAACATGCAATGTATTTATTTCACTATCACTGATTATTATGTGATTTAGGACAAAAAAAATGTAAAATGCAAATTAGTGGAGATTCACTGTGACAGATATGCTTATACTTTCAAGAATCAGCATCCCTTCTCTGTGATGATGACAGTTATATACATATACAATGCATATATAAATAAATATCTCTAAAGGCATGTATTACTGTATCAAAATTCAAAAGTACAGAAAATAAAATGGCTGCAGTGTATCTATAGCTGAGAATAAAAATCTACAAGTGTGCAGTGTTGCATGTGGTTACGTCTTTTGAAATTGTAGACCATTTTGACATGCCACAGCGGTAGCATGGGCATAATGTTGATGGCTGCATCTCAGAGGAGGTCTTGCATAAGCCACATCACAGCTTACCGGAACTGAGAATGATCAAGTCCATCTGTGCTTTCTCTAAAAGCGCCCTTATTTACAAGATGTCGCCACAGTGGGTGGCTCAGCATGTTAACAGAGTTTCTACACTGGATGCTCTTCCTGACTCAGCTGCAAAATGATTTATGCCTCTTCCCAGAACTGAACCAGGAATTTTTTGTTTGTTTGGCAAACGTGTAAACTTTAAACTTTAAAAAGCGTTGATTTTATGCTTGATGCATACAGTGCCTTCAGTGTTGTAATATACAGTTCCAGTCAAAAGTTTGGACACACCTTCTCATTCAGTATTTTTTTTTCCTACATTGTAAAATAATACTGAAGTCATCCAGACTATGAAGGAACACATGAGGAATCATTTAGTAAATTTAAAAGTGTTAAACAAACCAAGATATGTTTTAGACTTTAGGTTCTTCATAGTCGGCACCTTTTGCTTTGATTACAGCTTTGCACTCTTATCGCCGTCAGCTTCATGTGGTAATCATCTGAAATGGTTTTCCAACAGTCTTGAAGGAGTTCCCAGAGTTCCTGAGCACTTGTTGACTGCTTTGCCTTCACTCTGTGAAACTGAATTCATCCCAAACCATCTCAACTGGGTTGATATCAAGTGATTGTGGAGGCCAGGTCATCTGATGCAGCACTCCATCACCCTCTTTCTTGGTCAAATAGCCCTTACATAGCCTGGAGGTGTGTTTGGGGTCATTGTCCTGTTGATAAACAAATGATGGTCCTGCTATGTGCAAACCAGATGGGATGGCATGTCGCTGCAGAATGCTGTGGTAGCCATGCTGGTTACAGTGTCAACAGCAAAGCACCCCCATACATCACACTTCCTCCTCCATACTTCACAGTGGGAACTACACATGTAGGAACCATCCACTCACCTTTTCTGCGTCTTACAAGACACGGTGTTTGGAACCAAAAATTTCAAATTTGGACTCATCAGACCAAAGGACAGATTTCCACTGGTCTAATGTCCATTCCTTGTGTTCCTTGGCCCAAGCCATTCTCTTCCTCTTGTTGTTCTTCCTTAGAAGTGGCTTCTTTGCAGCAATTCAACCATAAAGTCCAGATTCACACAGTCTTCTCTGAGCAGTTGATGTTGAGATGTGTGTGCTATTTGAACTCTGTGAAGCATTTAGGTGGGCTCTTATCTGGGGTGCTGTTAACTTGTGGTTTCTGAGGCTGGTAACTCTGATGAACTGATCCTGTGCAACAGAGGAAACTCTTGGTCTTCCTTTCCTGGGGTGGTCCTGATGAGAGCCAGCTTCATCATGCTTGATGGTTTTTGCAACTGCACTTGAGGAGACTTTCAAAGTTCTTGAAATTTTTAGAATTGCCTGACCTTCATTTCTTAAAGTAATGATGGACTGTCATTTTTCTTTACTTAGTTGAGTAGTTCTTGATATAATATGGATTAGAACATTACTCAAAGAGGGCTACTCACTGTATACCAACTCTACCTCTTCACAGCACAACTGATGGTCTCAAACACATCAAGAGGGCAAGAAATTCTAGAAATTAACTCTTGACAAGGTACAGCTGTTAACTGAAAGCCATTCCAGGTGACTACCTCATAAAGCTGACTGAGAAAATGCCAAGATGTGCCTACTTTGAAGAATCTAAAATCTAAAATATATTCTGGTTCGTTTAACACTTTTTTTTTGTTTACTAAATACTTCCATATGTATTTCTTCATAGTTTGGATGACTTTAGCATGACACAATTAGAAGGTGTGTCCAAACTTTTGACTGGTACTGTATTTGAAAGGATTTACATAAAATATGTATTGTAATTCTTAATTAAATGAGTGCTGCTCTGAAATTTGGAGTATGCCATTTTAGAGTTGTAATCAAAAAGATCCTTTCCTTTGGTTTAGCACCTTACAGATAACCTTTGTGGCACCACAAAACCAGTGAATACCAGAACGTTCCGAAGTTCAGACAGGTTAACAAATCTTCATACATGGTAATTTAATGTAGACCTCCTCGTTTAATATACTTGGCCTCTAGACTACCAAGGTAAATAGAATCCACCTGTATTTCACATGGTAGCTTAAATGTATACTTGTGAATCGATGTCTAGTGAGTTTTTCCTGTTAATCATGCTACTCTTCAGTACTGTGCAAAAGTCTCAAACCACTCCTCCTTTTTGATTTTTACTTCCAAGGAGTCAGACTTTCTTGTAATTTTCTAAAGTGGTCTTGAGCAGTAGTTCTCCAGGCTTCCTGAAGGTCTTTTTAAAGTTTTTCTTTGGACATTGGCTGCGTTTTCGCTCATTTTTAGTCCAGTCCTCGTACCTGACCATTTTTAAGAATATTTTTGTTTCTTTACGCTGACCTATTAATCATTCAAGCATAAAAGGCACCAAACTCCAGGGATGAAACTGTGTTGTCTCTACACGTAACAGACAACTTTGCAAAGAACCTATTTTAAACTGTATCTTTACCACTTTCTTACTAGCAGCCTGTCACTTTAACATATAGATTTTTCCCCATTTATTTAGTTGAGTCTACAAAAACACATGGTCCTGGACTGCATTTCTGTCAGTGTTGTTGGGGAAATTGTCAAAATTGATGGAATTATGAACACAGAAAAGTACTGTCAGATTTTGATCTACCATGCAATACCGCTGATTGGCAGTGTCTTTATTTTTCAGCATTACAATGATCCCGAACACACTGCCAATGCAGTTAAAGCATACCTGGATAGAAAAACACACGATGTACTCTAAGTCATGGAAATAAAGGTGGCCATACCAAATGTTGACTTTCAAATTCCATTTTTGGCCTACTGTATTTCCATGTATGTTTGTATGTTTCAATAAATTGCTGAGCCCATTTTTCTAGCAAAATATAAAGAAATGTACAGATTCTGCCAGTTCTGTACAGATGTACAGAACTGGCCAAAAGCCAGTTCTGTACATCTGCCTGAAAATTGAACATAATATTTAACTCTTTAAATACCCAAATCAGGCACAACATTAAAACCTAGTCTTAGACACAAGATTTTACACAGATCTGACAAACCACCCCTATCCCAACCATCAGATCACACATGCTACTAATAAGTGATCAAACAAGACACAAACTCAAGAGAAAACAATCCCAAAATAACACAAAATAAATTAGAACACCTTTAAGCTGATTTATTTATCTCTTAAACATGTTAAGCCATCCATTGCCATGCTGGCAACAGTTACACACCAGATAAGGAGTGGTGCATTGCATTGACATCATACGTTTTGTCAAAAGAAATGTTTATCATATTTTCCCCTTAAAAAAGAAGAGACAAACCAATTGAAAAGAGCAAACGGCAGGGATGACGAAGACACTGCCATTGTCCTGCAGTGGTAAGACCACTGGCCAGCAGAAGCACTGATCGTCAAGGAAGACATCCCAACATTTATTACAGTCCGTTGTACTTTCTCTCCTTCACTTTCCTGATACCATCCTCTTGCCTTGGTGCAACTATTTTTCATTTCAGTGCTTCCAGACCTAATAGTCCAACCATCAGTTTAAGACTTGACCTGACAGAAGGTGGCCCTTGTAGTGTCTTTGCTCCATCTTCATCATCTGCACCACCTCTATGCAATTGGCAAAGTAACACACTGGTATGACAAGAATAAAATGACAACAGAAACCCTACATACAGTTATACAATACAAGTACAAACATTATGAAAAATGAGCTCGTTTTCTTCTCCTTTTTTGTACAAAATGTAAAGTGGTGCTTCGGCAACCGGGAGTTTATTTTCGTCCTCTTAGATATGAGATTCTGATATTTGGACGTTAACAATAACGGTGTTATTGTTTTCCTAAAACATTTCCATGATGCTGGAGGACATTAGAAACATTTGGACAGGACTGATGCACAACATTAACAAATACAAACAAACAAGTCAGTGACTGACAAATCAAACAGAAGATATAATAGTTTCATATGATCTTACGCACAATAACACCCCCCTCCCCGCCCACCATGCACTACACAATAGTCTTGAATTTTCATATATTACATATATGCTACATTCTCTTATTTCTTATTTCACTTATATAAAGGCAAACATATCTCAACGCAAAGTGTAAGCTGCTCTGCTTTTCTTCACATTTAAATTAGTACTATAGATTGAAATCTGACAATTTAAACAGTATGACTTAGCTCATAGCAAACATAAATGTAGCTCATAAACTGGATTTTACGTAAACTCTTAAGTCCTCTGATAGCAAGAATAGCAATTTTCAATATTTGTTTTTGTTTTGTTTTGTTTTTTTAAAACCAACAATCACAATGTATATACATCACCAGAACTAAAGCAAGCTCAGTTTTTAACATTCTGATCTTCCAAATGATTTTTGAATTGCACACACATAAATACACGTTAAAAATACATAACTATTTTTTGGGAGAGGTTACAGTTGTAGATCTTTAAACATCTCTATTTTATATTTAAAATGCATACCAAAACATCTTAAAAAACAAACAAAAACAAAAATGTTCTCAATATGCTTGTTTCATAATGTCCAAGTACGGTGTGCAGCCACCCGGTGGTGGTATCGAATGATGTCCATTAATAAAATGCCATAACAATAAAATGTAATAATACTTGTGTCCTGTGCGATGTCATATCCTTATAGAAGGGTCAAAGGTCAGAGAGCAGTCACGAATTGGCTAGTTGATTGCTCTAATAGATTTGCTGATGGGATTTCTTTTTTTCTTTTCTTTTTTTTTGTGACCACATGTTGATGCTCCATTAACTGCAAAGACAGAGAAAGAGAACAACCATGTAAAACTCTACTGAAAGGGTACGAAGAGCACAAACGGGATCTTTGATAGTGGATATTAGGGCATTTAGTAGCATGAAAAACACAGGTCTGATAAGCAATAAGAAAAGTACTGGCACAGTACTGACGTGCAGTCCTGAGGTATTTTTGTTAATGACAGCAAATTGCAGGGCACGGGTGTGTTAAAATATAATGTCAACATTTCTACATGACCTTTGTAAAGCAAACAGATTATACAGGATATAAATCATGCAAACGCCATCAAATATTTCCCAGGCTCTCATTTCAAAACAAATCAGCAGGAGACTTTTTTTCACGTTCGAAGAAGGTCTGCATGGAATGCTTGATGTTATATTTTAGCAGATTATAATTCTGTGGCTGTATCATCTGTTCTAGTAACCTGTAACTTTGTCTTTATTTTTGCTGTGTTAAATCTTCCTAAATAGAAAGAGGAGGGGGAAAAAATCACCACAAAACTTTTTGGCCAACTGCAAACTTTATTTTTCCTTAATTGGCCTTGAGGTATTTCAAATATTTTCTTTGGACATTGGCTGCTTTTCCACTCATTTCAGTCCAGTCCATGTACCCATTTTCAAAGGAATGTTTTTTATTTATGTTTTATTTTTTTGTTAAGTCACTTAACACTGACCTATTAATCATTCAAGCATAAAAAGGGACCTAGCTCAAGGGATCAACCAGTGTTGTGTCTACACATAACAGACAACTTAGCAAAGAGCCAATTTTAAATTGTATCTTTAGGCACTTTGTTACTAGGAGCCTGTACCATCTGGTGAGCATCTGTTTGACAATGGCTTCATTTTTTTCCATGAGAATGACAGTAAAATAACAGCACAACACACAATGGAGCAGTGATTGGCCCGGGATCAGGGCTCTGGGTCAGAGCCTGGATCCCAATATTACTGAAGCAGTGTGGGAACATCGAGAAAGGCACAAAAGGCAGCCAACTTCCAAAGAACAGCTTTGAATGTCCTCCAAGAAGCCCGGAGAACTGATCTGAAAAGATTACTTACAGAAATTACAAGGAAGCTGCCTTAGAGAGTTCAGGCTGTGTTAAAAAAAAAAGCTGGTCATGCTAAATATTGACTTTCAAGCTTATTAGAATTGTACAAACTCGGATTTTGCCTTATATGCTGTATTTCCATGTATGTTTGCACATCCCGATGGTGACTCAAGACTTCTGCACAGTACTGTAGCTAGTCAGTTGGCTAGAAAGTATTTGGGTAGAAAATGTGGTCCTTTTGCAATTGTAAACTGCATTACTCATCGTGATAGAGTGGGAAACCTGGGAGCTCGAGGGGTTGTGGCTAAACAAAATGTCAGTTCCCTTCTGGTTAGATTAACATTCCATCATACTGTAATGCAGAAATTCTCTGCCCTCTCAGGAGTGAAGTGGTAGGTGGTATTTTTTTTTTTACATTTACCTGAGTGGGAGAAAGGACACTGTGGGAATATGCAAGAGCAACAATGCCAAGCTCGGTGCAATTATTTTGACTCCAACAATAACAGGATGACACCAAGTCAGAAAAGAGTACACTTCATCCAACAGCTCAGCTTGTTTACCTCTCTTTTTCTCACCAAGCAGAACAAGAACTATACCTACATGAAGAATGTTTTCTGCTTAAAATACTAATAAAATACTTTGATAACTTCGTTTTCATATTCTGCTCAATAATTCCATGCTCGCTGCTTCTGTTGTATTACTATATAAGCAGTACCGCACGTGTAAAGCAGCTTTCTGTATACTAATATACTACAGCCTGATCAAAATATGAAAAAGCGTGGAAGAGTATGTATGGCATGGCTGCGATGCTGCCAACATACTGCAGAAAATGAAGACATTAAGCATAATTCTATAATGTTGTTGGCTATATTCTTTCATATCATTTCCCACAACTTCATTTGAACTAATATTTGAAAATAGTAACAATTAAAAAACAAATTCAATATCTTATGATTGAGTGAAGCTTTGCAGTTGGTTAAGTACAGCAAGTGCGCCCTCTAGTGATTAGCTGCAACACCCAACAGTGACAACAACAGCGTGCTGACCAGACCACGGAGCCCACACCTGCGTTACTGTAGGTGGTACTAAAATGAATCAGTGAAAGCAAAAACAAGATTTTCATGAAACACATTTTCTGCTTTGCATTTCTCACGCTCTCTTACTGGGAGGGGATGCTAGGCGAGCCAGAGCGATGAAAGTGAATGTTCTGCCACTTTCCATCACGACGGTGCCACACGCGCGTCTCCTCAGACTGCATGGTGCGAGGCATGCCACTGCCGTCCATGTACTGGGTCAGCCGAATGTAGGCAATACATGCTGCATTTTCTCCAATAAGGTGCACATGTGGGTTCAAGAGGATCGTGTGAACTGGCTTATTCCCTTTGGACAGTGCTGCAAATGAGAGCAAGAGAGAGAGACAGAGAGAGAGAGACAGAGAGAGAGAGAGAGAGAGAGAGAGACAGAGAGAGAGCAAATGCCACATAATAAGTGAACATTATGGGTAATATTTCCCCACCTTCCTTTTTTTGTTGTTAATATCACACAGTGATACAGCCGCATCAGAAACAAAATGCTGATTCTTCCTCGGAGTACTAACTGATATGAAATCACAGCAACTGAAGTCTCCATATGTTGATGCTGGGTAGTGGACAAGCACAGGGTTGCCAAGTGATTGAGGTTTCTGGGGCATATCTGGTTTATCTGAACTATTTTTACCCAGACTGAGAACATTCTGCCATTTATAGTAGTCATTATTCACGAGTGATTTTTTGCTCCAAGGTTAGTCCGTGCCCTTGTAGTTTAGCGGCAAACATGAACTGTAAACTGAACTAAATATTGATATAGAACAAACAACTCAGCCCAAATCCAATAATGTCCCACTGATATTGTCTTCCCTCAACAATCTGAATATCTCCTTCACTGTGACGGCGACTCGAATTATTTTCAATTACATTTGTTTGAATTCTTTGTTATTTTAGGTGTTCTAAGCATATTATTCCTCTCTGTGCATCATGTCCTTCAAACAAAATGTTTTTTGTGGCAAATTAGTTGCCATGGCTCTGGTTGCATGCACGCATTATCATTTTGAAGCTCTTATGTCAACTATTCAATATGGTCTGGTGTTTACATGCACAGATATACTTTATAGTGTGAATGATTAATATGTCACGCATTCATGTTTCGCAAGGTCTATTTTATTTTTTGATTGTTTCTGCTTGATCAGCTCCTTAAAGATAAACATCTATCATCAGTTCAGAGCGGTACTTGCAGCTATTTAGTTTGCAATCTTAATACCTTGGAATTTGTATCAAAACAAACTAGAGGACAAGCTCAAACCAGATGATGCCATTTTTCTTTTTCTTTTTTTTGCCAAAGGCACCAGTGTACATTCCCATGAAAGTTTGTGGAGGAAGAACACAAAAATTGTTGATATGCTACAACATTTCTTCTGATCAGTTTATGAAAAGGTTTATCCCTCTCCCTCCATTCCTCGGAAACGGGCCGAAATTTCATTGCACTTTTGTGCTACACATAAAAGTTCTCACCACTGAAAATAAACAGTTCTTTGCACTGTGATTTGAGACAAACAACTGCTGCATTAGTTCAGTCAGTACATCATACCAATGTAAGCAAACACGTTCATGCAAAATCTCTCTGTTTAAAGTCTCCAGCACTGTTACTTAAACAATGCAACCCTTATATATATATTTCTAGTGCCAAATTCTCTTTTTCAGCGTCTAATTTGACGGCGGCCAGCTGCTTCTAACAGCTGGTACGTCATAATTAATGATCTTGAACCCACCATTCTCAAAATAAAAGCGGTGAAAGTCATGTCCTTCCACAAGGTTCCCCAGGGCCTCAGGCTCAAAGGAAGTCAAACCAGGATCACAAATCTTCCTGTTCCGCCAAAAACAGAATGTAGCATCAGCAAAGCAAACAAGCAAATAATTATACCAAATCATATATTAGTTCATGATGTTACAGGGAAAACGTGAACAGTAGGAAACTTACGCATAGGCCTCAAAGTCGCCATTGTTGATAGATTCAATCAACTGCTCAGTAACTTTGATAATTTCCTGTTTTCGAGCTACAACATGAGATCACAGAACATCGTCAGCTAAACTGAGGTAATAAATGCGTTGCTACTTGATTTCAAGCAAATGTTCAGAGTGCAGATAAAATTCAGCTTCAGATGGGTTCTACTCTACGGCTTTGCAGGATTTCAAGGGTATTAGAAATGGAAGGCGCTCAAGAAAGGATTTTACAATGTTTTTGATATTTCATGTGCGAGTCAAAAAAAAGCTGGAAGAAAGCCTCCCATGACTAATAGTGATATCAGGCAGGAAAATGCAGGATGACACACTTTATTTCACCCAACAAAGCTCAAAATGAATCAAGACAAAAACCAATGTCAAATGCAAATATTTGCTACAAAAGCATTTTTAACTAAGTAATGTTGACAGTTACCTTTATTGTTATTGGTGCAGGCTGGGGGATATTGAAAAAATTACTCAATTTGTGAAACAACAGACATGTTAAATAATAATTTTAAAAAATGTGTAAAAAGTCCTTCACCTTCAGACGAAAGGAGCAAATGGGGTCATAAACAGAGGTTTCATTTTACTGGAGAAGGGATAGTCAGTGAAGAGCAATTTTCTTAAACCACAAACTACTGCAAACACCCAGTGGTCTAAGAAAAGGATATGGTCTGAACATCAGGAGCATGGGATTTGAGACACTTTACGCATAAGGAACACTGCCTCACAGGGATGCCTGGGTAGGCAAAACAGGGCATCTTCCCCACTGTGGAGGGACTTACTCTGAATTGAGGAGGTGGGAGTCTGTCTTGAGTCAGACATCTGTGAGGAACGGCTCTTAGAACTCAAGATACCGCTCACTAAGCTGCCCAGACGAAGGGCTGACGTGGGGTGCGTGGATGAGTGAATGATTGGATGCCCGGTGCGTATAAAGGGTGGGAGATGTAGGAAAGATAATCATGTTTGGTGACACAGAAATTATGGGGAAAATGGATATTCTCAAGAAAACACAAGGAAGGGAAGGACAAAAAAAAAGTATAGAGTGGAAACATTTAATAATAATAAAAACATAAAATGGTGTGCATAAAATAAGTGTTATCCTATTTTAGTATTAACCTAAGAATACATGGATGCAATTGGGGGTGGAGACAGGGGGAAAAAAAAGAGAATAATCTGCATTTTGCAACAGTTAACAGCCAAATGGGAGTTGGAATAGTTAAGCTGCTATTAACTGTATAGCAAAGCAGAATGGATAAAAACATAGAAGAGAGTGAACAGTCTGACTCCACCAGTGTAGAAAAGAACTAAGTTTGTAAAGCACACAGTTTTCACTACCTTTCACATCTTCATCCTCTATGGTGGTGTTGGCACTCTCAACTGACTCCTGGTAAGGAATGAAAAAAAGATTATGTGTACATGATGTATGCAACATGAGTTTTAAAGGAGATGTATCATGAAAAATCTACTTTTTTAGCCCTTAAATACATTTTGTTGTGTACTTTGAGTGTGT
>JAVDPK010001791.1:52872-65945 GCA_034780415.1 Cichlasoma orientale | reverse complement strand
TTGGGATCTTTTAATATAATGCGTTTTATTTTTCCACAAAAACTGAAAAATAATGGAGTTAGTTTTTCTGATATTTTAATATTTAAATCGCCGGTCATGAGCATTTTTTTTTTGAGCTGTGCTGTGTTGTTGCAATTGAGCATGAAACACAATTAGTTAATTGCGCTTTGCTTTTAATTGGGATATTTTGTAACAAGTAGAAAGACATTAAACGTTAACTGGCCGAAAAGGTTTTTAACCTGTTAACTGGCCGAACCAAAATCACCTGAAAAAACTACGCCCTCTGGTTATTATTGACTCTGGCAAACCCATGTCGTTGCTTGTTAACTGGCCGCGTCCTGTCCGGTACTGCACCCCAATTAACACTTCGCCCGCTGTCTCGCTTCCCCAACTGGAGCCGGACACTTCTTTCTTTCAACCCTCCAGACCCTCAGTAAGAGCTCTTCCCAAACTGGGGGGTTTTCTGAGTTGTTAAAGACGAGGTTCTCTTACATCATGTGCCTTAGTGTTTCAGCAACAGTATGCATCAGACACTGATAAAATAGCCTTTTTTTGTTGAACTGCTGCAGGGCTGTGCCCTGAGGTGGGCACAGGCTCTTCTGAATACGCGACCTAACATTTCTTGTGATGAGTTTTTGTCCAAATTTAGGAGTGTTTTTGATAAGGACTCTAACGCTGACACTGCTGCTCATAGATTCTTCAGTCTCCGCCAACGTAAATCACACCTCTCACTGAATGTTTGGATTGTGGCAGAGGCAGCAGGTTGGGAGGAAAAAGCCTTTTTGAGCGGGTAAGGAGTTGCCCGTCACCCTGGACTCATTCATTTCAATGTGTACTAGGACTGATGATCCTCTTTGGGAACACAGGCATGTTGTGTTCCCAAATATTCTGGAAATCTGGAGCCCAGAAGTGACAAAGTCCAGCCTATTCAACTTGGACGTGCGTGTCTTCCTCCCCAGGGAGCGATGCAGGAGACCTGCTGCTGCTGAGTGTTTATACTGTGGGAGAAAAGGACATTTCCTTTGAATCCTGCCTGCGGCTGCCCACAGACGGTGCCTGCCAGTAACTGTAGTGTCGGGCGGAGTTAATAATGGCTCCCTACCCTGATTTCTGATGCTGGCTAAGATTTTTCTGCAGACTGTTTCCAGTTCCATTCTGGCACTGAATGACTCCGGTGCCGAGCAGAACTTTTTGGATCATGACTTAGCCAAGGAATTGGATATCCTTCTGGAATTATTACTGGAGCCTCTGCAAGTTACAGCTTTGGATGTAACCCACCTACCTGACATCACCCATCGCAACCAGCCGGTATCACTCAGAACTGATGCAGCTGTTAAACCAACACACCTCTGGTCTTAGGACATCCCTGGCTCAAAGAACACAACCCTCAAATAGACTGGGAAAAAAATGTCATTACGAGCTGGAGTAACTCGTGTCATCAGCTTTGTCATCTTCTCCCAACTCACTGTTTCTCTCCCTGTTTCTCCAGAGCTGCCCGACTTAACATCTGCCCCTCAGAGTTACCACCATCTGGCTGAGCTGTTCTGAAAGCATTTGGCTTCGTGCCTTCCGCCTCATCGCCCTTATGATTGTTCCGTGCGTCTGCTACCTGGTGCGCCTCTTCCTATGGGGCTGTCGTAGCAAAACATTTGTGTGTCTGTAACTGAATCCACGTGTGCGGAGATTTGTGTGTCCTTATTCCGATCCGTGTCTGTAATCACATTTGTAAATGTGTAAATAAAACTGCAAGTGTGCGTAGATATTAATAGTTGAAAAGTCTTAAAGTTTTGCTCCAATCACTGAACATTACACACAAGTCGTCAGTTACAAGTCACTTGGAACTTTCCATATCTAACAGTTATTTACAATGCACTGCATGTTAATTAATGGTCGGACTTCTTTGAGCAGTCCTGTAGGAACGGGGTCTCATAGACATGTTGATGGCTCGGAGGAAGTAATTACACTGGTCAACAATGATTTTGCTACCTGGAGAAAAATACCTGATCTAAGGCATTTCAGGTGTGCTGATTCCAAATCTATAATCAGAATTTCTCCAGTGCGTCAGGTTCTTGAGTTCTGCACATGTCAGTGTTTAGCGAGTGTGTCGCTGTGCTGGTGCTTCTCACACAGATGTAGAGCGTGCTAAGATTTTCTCATTGTGCAATTGAACAGAATTTAGCAATAATTTGGGTGATTTTGGGGCGCTGAATCCAAATATGGTCATTAAAATTCAATCAGCTAAAGTTTAACTGCCAATATGGAGGCTCAACAATGCCAGAAATTTGCAGTTTCTTACAGTGACGCTTGTATCTGTCAGTAGATAAACACAAAGCTTTAGTGCTGCATCAAGTGATGGAGTCGTGTCTCTGGGGCGGTCCAAAGTGATGCCGAGCTTAAAGCTGGGATCTTTGATGGACCTCGAGTCTGTGAGCTCATTAGAGACAAAGACTTTCCATCTCAGCTCAGACCCCCTGAACTAACCTGTTCAGGTGGGACAGAATTTCCTGGGCAACCACAAAGCCACAAACTATGAAGAACTAGTTGCCGACATGCTCACATCATTCAAACACGGGTCACTTAAGATTCACGTCCTTCACTCTCATCTTGACTTCTGTCCACCCAGTTTGGGTGATGTGAGCGATGAACTGGAGAGCAGGTACCCGGGGCGCTGTAACGCACCATGATGGTGACTGCTGGTTTCTACAGCGTCACCTTCAGTGAAGCACAAGTGTCTGTCACACTTTTGCACCGTTTAGGCCGACTAACTGTGGACTGTATTAGTTTGAGATTCCTCATATGATTGATTTTGGCATCTGTGTCTTTTTTTAAGATTTTTTTTTTTTTTTGGCTTGATTCGACAGTTCTTCAGTGGAGATAGGAGAGCGGGGAGGACAAACGGGGGAGGACAGGCCAGGACTCGAACCTGCGACGACCACGCAGCCAAGTGGCATACATGGTCACCTGCTCACGCTCTGATCTATCCTGGCGCCCTGTCCGTGTTGTTTTTCAGCAGTTGTGTGTTCATGGAATACTTTTGTAATAAAATCATTGATGTCGAGTGTGGCGACTGGCATTTATGTGCATAGTTACATAACTCAAGATCCTGACGTGCTACAGACATTCTGTTTGCATATTTGGAATCAGCGTACCCGAATCAGTAAAAATCAGTTGTTTTTCCTCAGGCAGCAGACAAAAAGTTTTTTTTGTTGACCAGTGTTATTGAAGTTAACTCAGAGAAAGTCTAAACAAATATCAGCACTGCTGAAAGTTTGTATACACAAAGATATGCCTGTGAGATCGTGGTGAATAATTTTTTATTCCAAAGAAGCAGCAGGTAGACTCAGCAGGTAGACTCAGCAGGTAGAAACTGAGGAAATATATTGCTCACAAAACCATGGATTTTGTCATGATCCTGGCTCCAGCGACCCAGCGCTTTGTGTTGGATTTTGAGTGTTTGTTGTTCATTTCCTGCACTTGTGTCATGTTCATGTGTCCCGGTCTTTGTATTTAGTTACTTCCTGTTTTATTTTGGCATGTTTTGGTCCTTGTGCTTTGGGTTTAGTTTCCCTCATTACCTGCTGTCTATATATTGTCTGTGTTTTCACTTTGTCCTTGTCTCAGCGTCATCAGTGATTTTCCCCGCTGTGCCTCTCTGTCCGAGTCAGGTTACCAAGTGTGTTTCCTAGTTTATGCTGCTGGCCCCGTCCAGTCCAGTCCAGTCCTGTGTTCCAGCAATAAAGCTGAGTTATTTGAGTTTGCGTCCGTGTCCGGTGTCCTGCACTGGGGTCCTCAGTCCTGCCTGCCACAGCGGTTCATGACAGTTTTCTGGGTATCTAAAGAAATTTAATTTACCAGACAGACAATAAAAAGAAGCAAAACAATTATCATACAGGCCTTTAGATGACTTCATGCCTAGGTTGGACCAAATTCTTAACCATCAACTAAAGACGGAGGAAAAGATGATTTGCAGTTATAGGACATGATACGGGAGCTAAACTTATCCTCAAGCTTCAGTCAGGAATATTATTACTGCAGGAATTCTGTGGAATAGACCTTCAAGTCTCTCTGTGTTTCTATCAGATTACAAACTGAAATAAACCAAATTATTTATTTAAATATAGTCCTGCCTTTCAGAAGTGTGCGACACAGGTTCATCAACAACCCAACAAATTCAGAGATTTATATATAAATAATTTCATTCCCCTTCTAGTCTGAATGCAAGATTTTGATTATCTGATTGTTGTATTAATATTGTTAAGATAAATACTTTGCAAAAATTGTTATATCTACGTATTAATGTATACAGGGTTTTTTTTTTTTCAAAGAATCGATACTATTATCTCAGAACATCTTTCTGAACCAAAAGGACCGCACGGATTATAAAACAATTCTTACAGACACCTGGGGGTGGGGGTGGGGGTGGGGGCTTACCAATTATGAAAGTCCTTCCTGGTTAGCTGCCATTTTTCATGTATTCTTTGTTTTTTCTTAGATTAGATTAGATTAGATTGCTTTATTGTCACTGAGCATTCAGTGAAATTTTCATTGCAGCCCCGTTCAAAAAGACATATAGACATATATACACTATACCTAAAAACAATAGTAAGTACACAATAAGTTAAAATTAGAATTGTGTACTTACTATTGTTTTTTTGCTCCTCTTCTCTCCTTCCCCTCCCCCTCTGCGTCTGTATGTCGATGGGAGTGTTGCACCTCACCTGTGATCAGCGCACCTGCTGCACACGGGAGCTGGTCAGAGGCGGGTTATTTAAGGACGGTGAAGCTGTTCAGCCGCCGCCAGATCGTGCAGTGCTCAGGCTCCAAACCCGTGAGTCATTCTGTGTTTGACTCTGCTCTGATCTCTGTCTGTGCAGACCCAGCCCCTTCCTGAAGCCACTCGTGTAAAGCCCGGATTAGTGTGTGTGTGTGTGTGTGTGTGTGCCCACGGACCCCAGACCCAGTGAAAGTGACAGAGGGGAGGAGCGGTCTCAAAACTGTTACATCTGTTCCTACTTTGCAACAATAAACTGTTGAAGCGTTTATACTGTGTTCTGCTCCGTGACGCCTGTTTGGCTTATAGTGGAAGCCACTTCCTGTGAGCTGGTGCCACTATTAATTTAACCCATGAAATTGTTGATTTATTTTACAAAGATCAAACTTGTCCAGAGCGTAGTAAAGATACTGCCACTCCACCACACCAAAAGCTTTGTTCTGCATCCAAGGAAATTACAGCCTGTGGGATGTGTGTCTGGGAGGGCTAATAAATGATATTAAATAAATCATCTTAAGCTGAATAAGGAATGTCCATTTTTAGACCTCAGCCTTCGAGGTGCTGATTCTCATGCTAAAGGGCTTCTCAGCACACAAACCATTCATTTTTGCTTAATTAGGCTAAAATATGAGGCTGCAAATGAGAACAAGTAAAGAGCCGGACCTCCCACCACTAGTTCTCCCACGTTTGTGCCCTTTACTGCCACCTTAAAGGCATCATTGTCCACACAAAATAACTGCACAACTCAACAGACATACAGACGGACATTTTATTTATTTTTCCACAATGAAATACAATAACTATAATTTGTTGTTACAGTGGTGAATGGTGGACAGCCTACTCCCCTCTAGCTGTGGGCAGAATGATTTTGTCTGTGTTAAAGTAGTTCTCCTCAATGAGAGGGAGGCCCTCCTTCTCCCTCTGCTGAATCAAATGCTCCGCCTCTCTTCTGGCCCACTGTCGCATGCTGGAACACAGAAACACACAGAAAATACACAGTAAGAAAAACAGAAAGAAACCTAATACTCAACATTGATGATTAACTGAATTAAACTAAGGCATCCATCACTTCTACTTTGTCTCAGTCCATGGTAAACACACTCAGGCCCAGCCTGCTTTGGATCTTGTTCATGTATATTTGCTCTGCACGGTTCAGTGTTATTTTCCATCCATTTCATTTTCTGCTGCTTATCCAGGACCGGGTCGCGGAAGCAGCAGCGTAAGCAGGGAAGCCCAGACCTCCCTCTCCCCAGCCACCTCCACCAGCTCACCAGGAGGGACCCCAAGGCATTCCCAGGCCAGCCGAGAGATATAATCTCTCCAGCGTGTCCTGGGTCTGCCCCGGGGCCTCCTCCAGGTAGGATATGCCCAGAACACCTCGCCCAGGAGACATCCTAGTCAGATGCCCAAACCACCTCAACTGGCTCCTTTTTATGTGCAGTAGTGGCTCTACTGAAAGTCCCTCTTAAATGACTCAACTCCTCATCATATCTCTAAGGAAGAAGAGGCCAGCCGGAGAAAACTCATTTCTACTGCTTGTATCTGCAATCTTATTCTTTGGGTCACTACCCAGAGCTCGTGATCCTAGGTTAGATTTTACCTCAGCCTTCTCTTCACCACAGCAGACCAGAGAGGTCATGTTTGGAAATGAGAACTGGTTCTCAAACATTTTACCTGGTAAAATAAATAAAAATAGCCTCAATCCATCTGTCAGTCTCCCCTCACCTGTGAACAAGACCCTGAGATACCTGAAGCTGCAGTGGGGATGCCACATGGCCTCAGACTTGATAGAGATGCTAATTCTCATTTCTGATGCTTCACTCAGCCAGAACCAAAACAGAACCACATCATCTGCAACAAGCATAGATTAGATCCTGAGGCCACCAATTTTGAAGCTTTCTTTCTATAAAATCTATGAACAGAACTGGTGACAGAGGGGAGCCCTGGTGGAGTCCAACACCCACTGCCAGCAAGGCAGACCAGGCTCTTGCTGTGGTCGTACAGGCACCAAATGGCTCGTAACAATGAGCCAGATACCCTATTCTCCCAAAACACCTCCCACCTGTCCCTTGAGGAACACGGTCCAATGCCTTCTCCAAGCACTGGCTGGGCAAACTCCCACACACTCAAATATCCTAAAGAGGATAAAGAGCGCGGCCAGCATTCCATGAGCACTTTGAAAACTGTGTTGTTCTTCCTGAATCCGAGGTTCAACATACAGACAGACTCCTCTCCAGTATCCTGGCACAGATCTTCCCAGCAAGGCCGAGTAGTGTGATCCTACTGTGGCTGGAACACACCCTCCAGTTCCCCTTCTTGAAGATGGGAACCACCACCCGTCGGGCAATCCAGCCCACTTAATGGCTGATTACAACAACAGTCAAGATGTTGCATTCATCATGTGCATAAATTACAGCTGAGCTGCAGCCTCCCCTCTTCATGTCACAAACAAATAACTGACAGCAAAGAAGCAGCATTGCTGTTTTTTGGCCTTTTCACAACTTTTATTGACAGTTTTCGCAGTGCAGCGAGACAGTAAATAGCAACAGGTCGGGACTCGAACCTGCGCCGACCGCACTGCCACGCGGCATACATGGTCGTCTGCTCACGCCCTGAGCCACCCTGGCGCCCCAGATAAACTTTTTCTAGACCTGCCAAAAATCTAAAAAAAAAAAAAAGCCAATTACAATATTTTATTTATTTCAACTTCTTCAATAAGACATTGCCACACTCACACACTCACACACACACACACACACACACACACACACACACACTTCCCAGACTTGGCTTCAGGACCTTCCAGGCAGACAGGGACATTAACCTGGCTGGTAAGGAGAAATGTGCAGGAAGTGCACTGGCTGTGTGGAGTGATTCTGGATGTGTTACTCTGAAGGAATGCCTCCATATTACTCGCTGAGGGAATTCATCATTGCTGTTGCTGTTTAATCATGGAGGATGGATGTGGATACGTGTAGCCAGGCAGAACAGTGAAAAGTCTCTTTATATTAAAGATGACTGACACTTTCACTCTGTCCTTTGATAGAAGTTCTCACCCCTGCTACCTTATATATGAGCTGATGTGAAAAAATGAACTCAGAACTCACCCATAGTCAGGCAGATAGTGGATAAATGTTCCTCCAATGACAAGAGCAACTGAGATGCCAAAGAAGAAGCCCAACTTCATGTTCCACTCATCCTCCACTGGATCACTGGAGAAGCCATGGTAATCTGGATTCTGACAACACACAAAGGGAAACAGTTTAATATGCAACATGTTTTAATCAGGACGGGAAGGGGGGGGGGCGGGGCAGTAATGACAGAAAGCCAGTTTGAAATCACTCACATGTACGCACAGTTACATATTTATATAAATGATTTCTATAAAAGGGGAATTCAGACTGGTAACAGGAGGTGGTTCGTTTGTGCACTCTTGACTGCTCCATTTAATAAAGGTGAAAAGTCCAACAGTAGTTTGTTTGAAGTAGTTCAAACAAACTACTGAATATTCTCATATTAAAGCAAACCATTCAAAACAGAGAAGTGTTTAAATTAGAGGTCCGGTCAGTCGATGCCGGCGTGTCAAAGCTGGATCACGTATGCTGTCGAATGCTGTTTGTATGTTAACAGAACAGTTCATTTAGAAATGATCTCATGCATTTTCCACTGAGGCGACTCATCCACATGGACAACTGCAGACACCACAAACCTGCACTGGCTCTTGTGCACCTGTCTTGTGCGCTGGCAGGAACCGTGCATGGCTGGCATCCTTGCATGAAACCAGTCTGCATGGCACAAAATCTTGATGTGTGGAGTTTTACTACTCTTTATGATTTGAACAATTTGTATTGTTTAGAAATACTTTAAACTTTCTATTCCTGAAAGTAATGATGGCATCATCTAAGCCAGAATATCAAAGTGTTCTATTTAAAATAAATAGTCTTCTGTGCAATAGCTGTTTGGGATTTTGGTTTCCTCCTGTGTTCCATCTGAATCAATCAAACCTGTACAGCCAGTCTGTGAGTGACACTGACAGCTGCTTTAGAGCCTGCGACAGTGGTGGGCAAATGTTTTGGCTCTGAGGCCACACTGACTTTTTGAAATTTGACAGACGGGCCGGGCCAGCACCAGATGCATACATATCAAACATAAACATAAAAATGGCATTACAGCGTTAATACTTAAATTTACTTTTGGTGAGAACAGTGTTGTTTTTGCCAGCGCATCGAAGAATCCTCGACATCATGATTTGATTTGATTTGATTTGGGCAATTCTGTACCAATCTTTGGCGGGCCGGATTAAAAGGACCAACGGGCCAGGTGTGGCCCCTGGGCCGTAGTTTGCCCACCCCTGGCCTACAACATAACCAATATAAGTGGCCACAGTTGTTACCAGCACACGTGATGTTTTAGCTGTTAATTTCCTTGTGCCTGTTTGTTAAAAAATATTTATCTGATTACTCCATTAATCGATGGAATAATCGATAGAACACTTGATTACTAAAATAATCGATAGTTGCAGCTCTGCTGTACTGTCATTTATTTTCCATTCCATGACATTTTGTCAGTGACATTTACTTCTGTTTACACAAAAGCGAGATGTATTTATTATGTCTGATCCCAAAGTCAAAAATTCACAAGAAGTTCACAAGAGGTCAAGCCACCGAAGGAATAAAAAGAACTTCAGCTTATTTTGTCACAGAGGGGACGTTTTGTGTCATTTTCCTACATTTAAATACTAACAGTAAAATGCTATGTTGACAGTATATGCAAGGAACAGTTCTGCCTGTTCCTGAATGGAAGACGTCAACAAAGAAAAGAAACACTCCAGCCATTAAACAGCTGTCCCCTCTGTGACAGTGATCTTTGCCTTTTGGCTAATTTTTTTTTTATTAATTTATGACATCAAATACACTTTAATCAAAATTTAATTACCAGTTTGCGAAAATTTGGTTTCTATTTAAAAAAAAAAAAAAGATTCTCAGCTAAATAGCTCAACTCTAGATTTTCAACTTGTGTTTGTCCCAATGACTGTGAAAGGACCCTTTCTGAGGAGTTTACAGTAAATGAAATTTACTCTAATAAAGCAAAGGGTGCATTTATGAGCTCCAGAAAAAGATGAAGGGGAGCAGAACTCAGTCAATCCAAAAGGCATTAACAGCACTGTGACTGATAAAAGTAGCTTCTCTAACTTCTGTCTGCAGCTTGCTTTCTGGATTCTCTTAATGTCAAACAAATAACTCAACATGATAAAAGTTCTGTGATGAAACAACAGCCCTGCTGGAGGTCTCTTATGCAACTGATCATCTTAAGACTAACGAGTCTCCTGGAACTGAGAGCCTCTCTGCCGAATCCTGCCAGGTCCTCCTTAAGAGTCGAGCTGTGTCGTTGCATCCGGCAGTTGTCCTGCTTCACCCTACTTGTTTACTCTGTGTACACAACTTCTTTCCTCCTTGTTTTGAGCTTCTAGATCCCCAGGTGCTGACAATCTGGCTTGTTATGATTGGAGGCAATCTCAATGCAGAGAGACATCGAGATGATTCTGCAGCCAGAGGCAATCCCACACTGAACTCGATTCTTTGAGATGATGACACTCTCCCCACAGAGCGGGTTCATCAGAGACTAACCTCCAGAATTTGAGAGTGGAGAGGATGGGATGGCCTGCCTGCAGTCCGGACCTCAACCCCATTGAATACTTGTGGCTCAGCTTGTGTTGTTGACTCTGTTCATGCCAGCGTCAACAACACAACCACACTGGCTGACTTGCAACAAATCCTGGTTGAAGAATGGGATGACATCCCAAAGCAGTGTGTGACCAGCATAAGAAGGAGGTGCCGGGCTGTTGTGGTGCTCTATGGTTCCTGCACACGCTGCGGAGGCCCCCGATTGTTAAATGCACACATTTCCAATGTGTCTCGTTTCTTCAGACTTCAATCATCCAATTCAATAAACACCACCAAACCAGAGTTAATAACAATCAGCTGTTTGCTCAGCAGAGAAGCTTTGACAAATTTATCATGGGCGTAACTCACATACTGAACTCTGCTGCTCAGCCCACAAATGCATTTTCCTTCCAAATGTGGCTCCATGTAAATATAAATAAACAGGCTTTCTAACGCTATAAGATTCATTGCCAAGAAGTATTGTTACAGCAAAGAAACAATCGACCAAACACAAGTTCCCTTACTTTTGTCCTAAGGTTACCTGCTAATAGGAGGGGAAAATTATAGTGCTGCATACGCAGTGTGTAAACCTAGCGGGCTGACAGTTCGGTGCAGGCCGGTTCCGAAGTAGCGACGTACCGTATGTCGCATTTTTGGTTCAACGTCACTTTTTTTTCTGTTAGTTGGGCAACCACATGTCTGCGTAGGTCACATCATATTTTAAAAACATCAGCATGCTGTCCTAAAGTATCATGGAGTAGAACTCACCTTGACATACGGGCTGACCTCTCCGTGCCCAGACTGCTCTCCGGAGGGGTGCAGCTCCGTCACAGCGGTCGAACCTGCAGCACCGGTGGGTTTTGACTGAGAGACGAAGCGAGCAGGTGGATTGCAGAGTAACCGGGGCAAAGCGATCCCGATCCGTGAAAATCGAGTCAACATTTTGCCTGTTTGTGAAGGATACTGCCAACCCGGAACCGGAAACAAAACCGCTAACCCTTCTTCGTATGCGTCTCCTGACAGTACATTAGGTACATTACTGCCCCCAGGAGGTGGTTGGGGGTAACGCACATAGGTATATCTATCTATGGTAACGCACGCTGCGGATGCTTCTGCTCCCGGATCGTTGGAACGTTCCAGCACTGCACACAGATACTTTACGTGTGTTAAATCAGTGTTCTATAAAACTGTAGAGCCTCTGTTCGAATATGTGGGACATTCGTACTAATTTGGTGCCATTTCAAGGTGGTAACACTGTATAAAAATTCTTAAAGTTTAAATCATTTCATCTGAAAGAGGGCTTGTTAAACTATTAGAAAAATAAGCTCAAGCTCAGGATATTATGTAACAATTTTGTTCGAATTCTCCACGTGTGCCACACGTCCCCCTTGTTATGGGGCATTCTCATCTCTATTAATACATGTTTGGAATGTTCTACTTTCACTCGTACTTACGCTTTCCAGGAGCTAAAACTTTACTCTGCAAATGCATTTAAGATGGTGTTAATAAACAAGTATTATCTTTAAAAACAAAACAAAAGGCACGATCTATTTTGAAGCACGATGTATTTTCAATTCATGTGTTTTAGGTTAGATTAAAAATGAATTTTAATGAAATTTGGTCCAATTATTTATCAATTTTATTTTGCCAATTTATTCCTTCAATTAAACACAAACATACAAATCATATCGTTTTAAATAAATTTGTTCATTCTGGAAAACAACAACAACAAACAAACTGGATGAACAGAGGACAAACAACAGGGATGACGTCACCCTACACTGACCCAATGGGAACAGCCAATTTTCCCCTCTAAGAAAATTAATTATAATTCTGTAAAGCTTTAAAAGTTTCTGACTACTATTATTAAATAAAAATAATAACCATTTGGGAAATTAATGTATAATCCTTAGAGCTTTTTAATAACATTATTGAGTTCATGCTGTATCACATGACTTTTGCAACTATTTTCAATTTAAATAGACTTTTACATGAACACCTGTTTTAAATTTTTGGTAGAAAGAAAGAATATAGCTTTTAAATGAGATAAAGATTTTTATAAGCACCTTGAGGTGCACACAGATTACAATCTGATTGTAATCTGGCACACAGATTACAATCAATCAGTTACAGATACTCCTGATCTCAACTCATGTGCATGAAGCACACCTGTCCACAGAATTAATATCTTCCATTTCAACCGTTCCACCACCACGGACAAAGACCAAAGCGCTGTCAAAGGACATCAGGGACAAGACTGTAGAGCTGCACGAGGCTGGCCCGGGCTGCAAGACCATCAGCAAGAAGCTCGGTGAGAAGGTGATTACTCAGAAATGGAAGAAATATAAAATGACCATCAATCGGCCTCAGTCTGAGCCCTATGCAAGATCTCGCCTCATGGGGTGGGGTTGTCAGAGGTGGTGGATCAGCCCAAAACTACACAGAGGAGCTTGTTAAGATCTGAAGGCAGTTGGGACCACAGTCGGCACAGATAGAGTAATGTTGCGTATGCGGTGAAGTGGTGGGAAGACTGCTGTGAAAAATACACTGGGAAACCAAACGAGCTCTGCCTAAGTGGATAGCACAACACAGAAGAGCTTCTTCCTCAGGCCAGAAATCCACAGTCCATTTACAGTCCA
>JAVDPK010001791.1:18358-29907 GCA_034780415.1 Cichlasoma orientale | reverse complement strand
ATCATACTGCCTAAGGGAAGCATGCATAATGTAAATAAAATTGGTCCTAGCACAGAACCCTGTGGAACTCCATAATTGACCTTAGGGTGTGAAGAAGACTCCCCATTTACATAAACAAATTGGAGTCTATTAGATAAATAAGATTCAAACCACTGCAGCGCAGACAAATATTAGTGGGGGTGTATGCATATAGTTGAGCCTCTATGTATACTTTTGACCCCGTGTAGATGAGAGAAAATCCTAAATAAATTCAAACTCCTTCTTTCAGCTGCTCCCTTTAGGGTTCACTGCAGCGGATCATCTGCCTCCATCCCACCTTTTCCCGAGTATCCTCCTCTGTTACACCAGCCCTCCTTCACCATCAATCTTCCCTTTATTGATACATTTTTATAGATTTTTTTTAAAAATCGACAATGTAGTTTTTTATAGAATTCTTTGCTGCAATAAGTAATTTTGATACATTATGTACAATTTACCAGTAATACACACTTCTATGTGTAGTGATGTGTTGTCATGTTTGTGGTATTGCTACTTTTACCAGCAGAACGCTTCTAATAAAGGAAGAGCGCAGTAAGATGCACAGGGCTGTCACCATAGGGCTGTTTAACACTGTATTTGTTTGGTTGGGGTGTCATCGTCTCTGTCTTTGTGTAAAAGTCCGTGCACGCCGCTGACACTAATGCTTAAAACCACACGAGCACGACGGTGTGACAACACCTCAGGCTTACTGCTGCCTGCCGCTTTAAAAGGTGTGGTAACAACGTGACAGTACTGAGCACTTATCTGGCGTCTTGTACAGTGCGGAGTGGTGGCATTCATGTTAACTTTGCGCTGTTTCCCCAGAACATTACAATAAAGGGCAAGAAAGGTGAGTGCGCTCGTATTTCCTCCACAGCCGTTCACGATCGGGTCTCAGAGAGTTGACTTTGTGTCTGTGTCTTCATTATTAGTTTCCCGCTTTGAAAATGGCCACAGATGAGCTCTCGTCCAAACTCAGCCGTCGGCTGCAGATAGAAGAAGGAGCCGAGGAGCCTGTTGCCGTGGATGTCCCCGGAGAGCACAATGGGTCGGAGGACAAACCGAGCACGGCCAACGCGGATTCGGAGCTGGGCGCTAAACTGTTTCGGCGAGGAGAGCTGAACGAGGGGCTCGGCGAGCACTCCCAGCCCAGCATGAAGATCTTCAACCCGTACACCGAGTTTAAAGAGTTCTCCCGAAAGCAGATCAAAGATATGGAAACTTTGTTCAAAACGTAAGTGTGTGCGAATATACTCTTGGCAAACTGAGCTATAGACAGAGCTTCCCCATTTTAATTTTAATGTCATGTTAGTACCCTTTTTCAAGGAAGTAACAGTGAGATTGCGCATATAAGGAAGTTGAGTTGTCAGTGTGCTGGTGTGGGTCACGTCCCAATTAAAACAGAAAATGTCTTATCAAAGTAATCCAAATGAAACTGCGTAAAACAAACTGCTAGATAACGAGCGCGGCTCGAAATGTGAGGTTTAGTGATCTAGAAATGATCAAACAGTAACTGGAGCTGTGGGATAAAGGCTTAGCAAGCGAACAGCAATATTCCCATTAATAAAGAAAGTGTATTGCACCTGTAGTATATGCTAAATTGAACATACCCGAGGACTTGTGGAGCTTGACTGGTTTCAGGGTGGGTGTATTATGCAAGTCACTGATGAGGAAATTGTGCTCTCAGTCTTGTCCACACTTAAAAATGAATTGCAGTATTTTAAAAACATTGCTGATGCTGATAGTTTGACCTTCAGCATGCCTGTGATTACTGTATCAGAGCTACTTTACTCTGCAGAGTTTAGTGCACAATTCTGATTCGCTCCTCGTTGGCTGTCTGCGTTATCCTCTGTATGTGATTTCCATGTGAACAGTCATGCCTACACTGACACATTTGCAAAAGAGCAAAAAAGGTCACATGATCACTGTAAAGCAGAAACGTGGACTACAGTGTTTCATTTGTATGCTGATGTGTAGTAGTAGCTGGAAATGGTCTAGATGGATTCAGTGTGTGTCTGATTGATTAGTAGTTATTTATAATTAATGATGTTACTGTTTCTCCATGTAAACTGAGTACTATGAAGCTGCATAAGCCCATAGGGAAGAATGGCTAAGCAACAAACACAACTTTAGATTACATCACTGGTGAATCTGATTAATAACCTGTTGAAGGTCTGACTGTTATGAGGTGTGTTAGGAAGGCCTTGCCTCATTTTATGTGTCTTGGTGATTAAGAGATTAGCCGGGAAAAAAAAAGGAAGTTCATGAAACTGATAAGAGGTCCTACCTGTGGAAGACAGCCCATCCTATCTCAATGTGCTGGCCTGCACCCTCTTGCCTGCCCTGCAGGTGTTGCTGTAAAGGCATTTTATTTCACTCAGCTGTGCTTCCTGTATGATATATATTTTGTTCTCCCCGTTACCTATCAATATAGTGAAGTAGCAGCCTCCTCTGCCCCTGTTGACGAATCTCCTCTGATCTGATAATTCTTGATGATTTTGATGCATCCCCAGTGTTGGCAATCTAGTGTTGAAATGTTGGTCTTGTCTTAGTTGTAATGAAATTAAGTGGCATGTGTCTTGTGGCGTTGCAGATGCCAAAAAACACATTTGAAAAAGTATCTCTTTCCATTAATCATTAAATTGTTATTGAAAAGCCACATTCAAATATAAAGAAATCCTGTTGTGAAAAGTTTGATGTGGGAACTAATTCCTCTTCTACTAAACTACACCCACTAATCACCAAACTGTGGACAACAAAGGTTTCATCTAGCAGTGATGAGAGGCTCATGCTGCTGACTGCCATCGACCGTATGGATCCAGTCATCATGACATCACTCATTGGTTTGGACTCCTCATTTTGAAACCTCAGTGTTAGCATTTTGGCTGCTGCCACGTTGTTTTTTTGGAGGCGGAATAATTGTGCAAACTCTTCTTTTTCCTCATATACTGTATTTACATTATATTTGCACATTTTTCAATAAATCACTGCACAGATTTATCTTTTTCCTAATAATGAAAACCTTTGCACATTACACACTGATGTGTGTTCAGGGCTGCAGTGCATGTGTGAAAACCGCTTAGGAAAGATGACAGTATCCAGCTATTTTTGATAAGTCATTAATGTGTAATTTATGCCTTGGCTCATAGCAGTAAATCTGAAATGCTCGCCCGGATATCACTGCCATGTTTGCAGTGAAGCAATTTGAAAGTGTTTCCTTCTACTTTCCAATGCAGTACACAAGAACGCGTACTTCCTTCTCATTCTTAGTCTTAATCCTGTCTGTGTTCGGTCACAGCTACTTTAGTGTAAGATCATGTGGTTTATATGACTTCCCATTATCCATATGGGAGTTCAGTTTTATTTATATAGCGCCCAATCACAACAAACGCCTCAAAGCGCCCAAAGCTGCTTCTATTTCAGGATTTCCTGATATTTTCATAACCTGATTTGATTGGCTAACGGCAGTTCTGGAGAATTTAAATGTTATTTGTTTATTTAAGCGAGTAGTGTGACCAAAGTAACCGAGCCGCGATTCAGTTTGGCAACGCATGACATCACCCCGTTTGGTGAAAGAGATGAGAGCGCTGAAGCGTAAAGCAATCACTCAGGGGCTGGACAGCGATATTGAATTAAATATTCCTGTTCTGTTTTGCAGCTTTTGTTCCTCCAATTAGAGATTTCAATGTGGAACTTTCAGCGTGAAGCGGGCCTGAGCACGAACTGTGAGTTTTGGTCAAAGGCGTGACCCTGCTGCTGAATTTCACTGTTCCACCATGAAGCACGAAGCTGCTCGATCTGCACCAAACTTCACGGGCTTCATAAGAGTCCCGCTCTGCACACACCGATATGCCCACAGTCAGTGATTGTTAGAGCGCCACCTAGTGGGTACCTGAAATGTCGCGTTTTGTACTTTGATGAATGCTCCTCCTAGTTTTATCCCCCACCTCACAAAGTGGTCTGAATAAACGGACCCTACAGAATCCAACAAAGGTTCTTCAGAAATGCATGAAATTTGGTACAAAGATTCTGCAGGTCACCCTGATCAAAAAGGCAATAACACCCATGTCATATTTTTTTTAAGATGTTGCCATGGTGATAACCCAAATGCCCCATTTTTTTCCCAATGGGAAAAATTAACATTTACGTAATAGACAATTATGGATTTCATCAGATCAAGATGACATTTGGTGAGTTAAGGGTAAAGACCTTGGTGGTGCTAAACCGTGTTTGTGGCAGCACGCCAAGTTTCAATCATTCCCTCCAGGACATGAAATTGTCACATTTCACACATACGCTGTTCAATCTGTCCCAAACGTCACGTGTTTGATGGGAGTCTGAGTCTGGAGACATCTGTGTGCCAATATGAGGGCACACTCAGGTCGCCACCTAGTGACAAGAGGAAATCAGCAGTAGGTTGATGATCATCATCCCATCAGCATATTTTCATTGTTGGGTGCAGGCATTACAGACAGCAGCACGATATGTATTAGTGCGCACTTACCAGTGCCACCAGTGCGTGTAGGAGATGTTCAGTAGCCGAATGACACAGCACCTAAGTAGCCTATTATTGCTATTACTATTGTTATTACTACTATTATTACCATTTTATTTCTTAAGCAGTGTTTTTAAGAATTTTGTTTTAAGCAACAGTGGAACATTTAAACATTTTGCGTTTATCAGCTGGAGAAACTCATTCAAAGTTTTTGTTAAAGCCTCCTTAAAAGTTTGGATTTGTTAAACGTCATTAAATGATATGAAGACATCACAAAGAGCTTCGGTCTGCAGTGAGGGAATGTTTTTCTAACTTTGGCAGAGTTTTTTTTTGCTTTCCCCGGGGGAGGGGGAGGGTTTGTTTTTGCATGTCCGTGAGCTCTGACTGCCTCTTTGCTCTGCCTAACCCAGATTCTTCAACTTTCTTTCATGTATAGGCCTGTTCAGACCATCTCAGTCTTTTGCTTATGACATATACTCTTTGTTAGAGAGACAGCATGTTCAGACCCAATCACGCTTACAGTTTGTACATGTATAGTCATCTTGTGTGTTAAAATCTTTTTTTGATTAAAGAACGTTGCTCTCAGTTGGATCTTTGAATCTCAGGCTGTGGTGTCTCCAGTGAAACTTAGTCCTCTTTAAGACATGTACTACTTTTCACTGGTTGATGGTGAAGGTCTCAGCTTACAGTCCAAATGATCACCCCCGTCATTTTTCAATAAAAGTTACATGCTGTATTGTAGCAATATAGCTGTGTTGAAAAATGGAAGCGAGGACCCACTGCACCAGTGTAGGGTCTGACAGTGGGTCCAAGGATTTCATCCTGATGCCTGATGGCACGTCCAGTCTTGCATGCACTGCAAAGTTATGGCCTGAGTCACTGTTGTGGGTATGAATCAAAAATAATTTAAAGGGTTTATCTCTGTTATCAGTAATGTCGGGTTGGTTACTGCCTTTAAAATGTGATTTCTTTTTGCATATTGAAGTTCACTGATTTAACTGTTATTTCTGTTGCGTAGTGGTGGATGTACTGAGTGATCACTGGCTTCATTTTGATTCTAAAAAGCTCTTTTTAAAAACTGAGAATTTGAAACGCTTCTATCTCAGTGATGGTAAATGCAGCTAAATGTGTTTGCTGCACACTGAACACCTTTGTGTCAGGTACATTAAGTCGCTGTTTTGGCTGCAATCCTACAGTTTTAATTGCTCGATCCTGGCGCAGACTTCCTTTCCTGATCTTGTTGTTTTTTGTTTTTTTTAAAAATCATAAGGTATTGAGTGAGACATTTTACAGACCAATGGGTCAGGAATGCATAGTCTTCAGAACTTGCCTTAGAATCCTGTAGTTTTAAGATTTCTGCAGTATTAAAATAATCCGTAGTGATGTCTGTATTTCTAATGCCACACAGCAAAAAAATGAACGAATTTGTAACTGTTAATTTCACCAAACTTCATTTACTCAAAGCACTACAGTGTAACTCCGTAAACGGATTCTGTCAGTCAGAGACGTGGTGGTGTTGCTGACTTTAAAGTGAGCAGTCACATTAGGGCTTTTCCACTTTTGGGCTCTGCCCCTCAAACTGTCAAAAATATTATTGAATTTAACTTCAACAGCAGAGTTGCCTGTGAGAGGTGTGTGTGTGTGTGTGTGTGTGTGTGTGTGTGAGCTGCTTCATGTACCTGGCAAAAGAGCAGATTTTAGGGTCTTCAGTTTGATCGGCCAACAAATTAAAGTGATTTCTTATTTTTCCCTTCTTAGGCTACGGTAAAGTGTCAGAGCTGCACACACGCAGTAACTTAATATTTGAGTTTGTAGCTGTCATGTTAGGAATAAACAGCAGCATGAAGAGTTAAGTCCTGCTTGCTGCGCCTGTGATGATCAAATCAGTGTTTTTTTTTGGCCACAGCAGCTTTTATTAGCAGTAGAGACAGACAGGAAATCAGGGAAAGATGCGGGGAAGACACGCGGGCAGGTTGGCGACAGGCTGGCAGTCGAACCTGCGCCGCCCGCAACGCAACGCGGCATATAAATGTGGTCTCTGGCTTCACCACTAAGTCGCCCAGGCGCCCCTCAAATCACCAGTTTAACAGTACTTGTTCAGTCTTTTTCTAACTGCACTGTGGTGAACTTTAACCTTTCTCATTTACCTTGGCATTGTGTTAACACACCTGCATGCTTCAGACCTGCAAACTGTCAAAACTTCTGCTTTTATAGAGGTGGTTCCACTTGCTGATGATCAGTTAATGGAGTGCGTTTGACTATCAGCACCTGGCTGCTACTTCCCCTCTTAATTCCAATGGAAGCAGTAAAGGTGTGCTTAATTTTCCAGAGCGGTGCTGCAGTTTGGCTTAGATCCTGTTGAATGACACTTTCTAATGCGTCTTCTGTTGTCATCTGAGGATATATTTAGGTTAAGTTTAAGAGAATTATGCTCTGATCTGTAAAACCTTAGAACTGAAAGATGGGTGCACTTTTTTCACACCACTGTTTGAAGAACTTAAATTCCATGGCAAATCTGGTGATCTCATATTTGGACTCATCAGACCAAAGGACAGATGCCCACTGGTCTGATGTCCATTCCTTGTGTTCCTCGGCCCGAGCCGTCCTCTTCCTCTTGTTCTTCCTTAGAAGTGGCTTCTTTGAACGCAGTCTTCTCTGAACAGTTGATGTTGAGATGTGTGTGTTGAACTCTGTGAAGCATGTAGGTGGGCTCTTATCTGGGGTGCAGTTAACTTGCGGTATCTGAGGCTGGTAGCTCTGATGAACTGATCCTGGGCAGCAGAGGGAACTCTTGCTCTTCCTTTCCTGGTGTGGTCCTGATGGGAGACAGTTTCATCATAAGGTTTGATGGTCTTTGCGGCTCCACTCGAGGATACTTTCACAGGTCTTGAAATGTTTCAGATTGACTGACCTGCATTGTTCACTTAGTTGAGTCGTTCTTGCCATAGTGTGGATTAGAACATTACTCAAATAGGGCTATTCACTGAATAGCAACTCTACCTCTTCACAACGCAACTGATGGTCTGAAACACATTAAGAGGGCAAGAAATGAACTCTTGAGGTGTTAACAGCTGAGTCTTGTTAACCGCACAGCTGTGAAGCCGTTCCAGGTGACTGGCTCATAAAGCTGACTGAGAACATGCCAAGATGTGCAAACAGGTGCCTGTTTACTAAATAATTCCATACACATTTCTTCATTGTTTGGATGACTTTAGGATTATTAATAAATAATGCAAAACCACTGAATTAGGTGTGTACTGTATATGAAAGGAGTTACATGAAGAGAATGTGAGACTTATGGATCCAGTATCCGGTGGAAGTAACTGCTGTTGCAACTGGAGATTGATGAGGTACAACACAAATGCTACGGCAAGGGGGGAGCCAGGACATGAGGTCGGGGGGGAACGTTGTCATCCCCACACTCTGAGATTAGGCGCCAAGCCCAAGAACAACTGGCGTGTTGAATGCCAGAGCAAGGCTTCAGTAACATCACAGTGGCAGACATCCAGGAAAGAGTCTCAAATATGAAAAGGACAGTACCAGGCCCTGACATGATTCACACCTACTGGCAAAAGAAGCTAACTCCATGAGTGACTGGCAGCACAAATGAACCAGCTGCTAATGGATGAGACACAGCCAGAATGGGCAAAACGAGGGGGGCAAACACCAGCTACTGGTAGACTGAGCAGTCACTCGACACTGTGAGACCAGACTGACCAACTTGTATTGACTACAAGAAACGCAGTCCTGGGAAGAGCTGAGATCCTGTGCAAGACCCTCAAGCTCCCAGGCCTCTGGTAGAGGACCCGAGCTTGGAGGGCAAAGACCGCCCACAGGGCGAGTGGGGACATTTTTTTAAATATAATATATAAAATGTGTAAAATAACTTTTTATTGCTTGCCAAACTGTAGCCAGTTCTGTGTTTGATTCTGTCAAGGTATGATGCTGGAAAAGACAACTACATTGACCTAATGGAGCTGAAGCTGATGATGGAGAAGCTTGGAGCTCCACAGACACACATCGGCTTGAAGAACATGATCAAAGAGGTGGATGAAGACCTGGACAACAAGCTCAGCTTTAGAGAGGTAAAACAAGAAAACCTTTTATTTAACCTTTTTTTTTTTTTTTTGTATGTGAAGTTCCAATTCTGCATCAGTGTCTCTCTGTTCTCCCTGTCTTCCACAGTTCCTGTTGATTTTCAGGAAGGCAGCAGCAGGAGAGCTGGAGGAGGACAGCGGCCTCTGTGCCCTCGCTCGCCTCTCTGAAATTGATGTCTCTACAGAGGGGGTCAAAGGCGCAAAGACCTTCTTTGAAGCTAAAGTAAGTTGAAAGGGAATAGACTGGCATTTATATGGCACTTTTCCAGCCTTTCTGACCACTCAGAGTACTTCACACTATAAGCCACATTCAACTTTTCAAGCATAATTATGTAGCAGTTGATTCTATGCACAAAAACATTATATCTACCTTACATCTATGGCCAATTTAGAATCACCAATTAACCTAATATGCATTTTTTTTTTTAACTATGGGGAAAAGCCAGGGAGGGAACCAGAAAACATGTCCACAGTGATTTGAACCCAGAACCTCCCTGCTATATTAAATCCAGAGAAGCTACAGCACAACCTTATCTAAAATATTCACAGAGATTAACAAACCCAGTGACCCAGTGATGTAGTGCTCCATGGTATCGCTGTGAAAAAGAAACGGCACAGAGTCCTGTGAAAACTCTTTTCACAGCTTACAGATAACATATGAAATATTAAACGGTGTCATTCAACAGACACTAAGCCCGAATGCAGAAGCACAAAAACGATGTACAGCCTTTCTGCTTCTATAGGAATTAAGAGGGTAACTAGGAGCCAGATGCTGCTGGCTCCTTAGAGCGGAGCACTTAACTGATCATCAGCAAGTGTGAGTGCCTCTATTACGGCAGAAGGTCGGGCAGTTTTCTGCTGTGACCTTAAGAGATCTGTGCATAAATGAATGCCCACAAGCTTCAATGAACTGAAGCACATTGTAAAGAAGAATGGGCCAAAATTCCTCCATAATGATGAGACCGGAAAAACAAGCAGGCTATTGAATTATGGCCTGTGCTTAGTTTTCACAGAACTGCACAGAGTCCTGTGAAAACCAAAGTTTTCACAGGACTAAAGGGATTGCTTTTAGTTTGGAAAGGCACAAACCTGTGCATATACTACAGTTCACACTGTGTGTCAGGACATAAACCAGACCCTGAAGTCCTGGAAGCTAATCAAACAAAGTGAAGCAAAATGGACCCAGAATGAGGATGTGCAGTTTATTAATGAACTCAGCTGTTACTGGCTTAATTTCCTGACAATACAAAGGAGACAACGACACAAAGGCACCGTTCCTGCATAAAATCAGGAAAGGCTGCTACCTGCTGCATCGTGCCATCATCCTTCATGGTGCACTCCACACTGAGCATCACAGACTTCAGTCCTCTCCTCTCCCAGAGTGTGTAGTGTGACAGAATAACTTTATTGATCCCAGCTAAAAATTCACATGTCTGACAGAGATCATCTGTTATTTGATGAGAACTGAAGAGCCTGATGGCTGTGGGAACAAATGAGTTTTTCAGGATGACTTCTAATGTCTTTAATGTGCATGTTTCCACCACCTCTCCCAGCGGGCCCACTCCCGCTCCAGTTACAAAGCCAGCTTTCCTCACTAGTGTGCCCAGTCTCCTTGCATCCTTGTTTCTGATGCTGCAGCATAGAACAGCACACTTGCACCCTCAGCATTTTACTGCAGATGTCAAGAGATATTAGTTTTCTTAACAAAAAGAACATGAATGTTTTGTTGATTCGTCTTCTCTTTGTATTCCGCTTTTGCCATTTCCAGTCTGGCCTTCAGCTCATGTTGCACCTGTTGTTGCACCTGTTTGAGCTGCCCTTTGTCACCGTCTCTAAAAACGACCCTTTTTATGGTTGAGGATCGCCTTTAAGTCAATTGTGATCCAGGGTTTGTTATTGTGGCAGCAGCACACAGTTTCTGTAGGTATGACTGCTTCTCTACAGAAGTAGATGCATTCAGCAAAGTCAATGTCCATACTGTTCTCATCCGTTTCCAGCAGCACATTCCAATCTGTGCATTCACAGCAGTCCCTCAGAGCCTCGGCAGCATCAGGTGTCCACTTCCTGACTGGGTTTAGTTGCAGGTTGTCTCTGCACACAGCGTTTGTAACGTGCCTGCAGAAAAACCAAGCTCGGGTCCGACAGCAGATCAAGGGTTTTATTTTCTCTGCTAGGACGGTCAGCTAGCTGCGTGAGCCCAGTCTGTGGGAGGAGAGAGAGGCATGATTGAAGTCTCCTGAGTGCCTCCGGATGTTTAGTCTGTATCCCAGCAACAGTTTCATGGACAGGACAGCACATCCTCTCCTTAACAGTGAGCTGTCCAGGATTACACCATCTGTGGTTCACACATACAGCCAGACCCCCACCTTGTTTTTGCCACTGGCTGTAGCATCTCTGTCTGAGTGTGTGAGGTGAAACCAGGTCGATCCTCATTAGAGTCGGAGAGCTTTTGGTTGAACCATGTTTCAGTAAAACACGAGACTGCACTCATGGTATACTTCTGAACCTTCACCTTTGCACCAGCACGGCAACACAAAAACATCAGGTGGTGTGTTCCAGATTTGCTCCATTTCAATAATAATAATAATAATAATAATAAAAAGCTCTTCTCTTGAGTAAACTCTTGTCCCCACAGAAGTTTCCATTAGTACTTAAACAAAGGAAAATCAATAAAAAATAAAACAAAAATAAAGATATCAGGGCTACCAGAATTAGCTGCTGCCAGTTGAAGCGCATGTTCTAGAATGAGAATTTGACAGTGTTGAAATGGTGAGTGGAGTTTGATCCCAACTGAAAAGCCCCAAGGGCACTTCCTTTGCCGCTCTGAAGGGAACTCTGAATTACTTCCTTTAGGCACAGACAATGTCTGCTGGGATAGGCTCCAGCCCCCCCGCGACCCTAAACAGGATAAGCGGAAGCAAATGGATGGATGGATGGAT
>JAVDPK010001790.1:193376-213475 GCA_034780415.1 Cichlasoma orientale | reverse complement strand
TTGTCGCGTCGTTGTCTTACCTGTCCTGCTGTGTGCCACTCTGTCCATGTCCTGTGTCTAGTGAGTTTTTCTGGTTTAGCTGCTGGCCCCGTCCAGTTCTGTTTTAGTTGTTTCCCAGTAATAAAGTATTTTCAGTTCAAGGCCTTGTGTCTGGTATCCTGCAATTAGGGTCCTCAGCCTGCTGCCACAGCGATCCATGACAGATACAATATATGGACAAAAGTACTGGGCTACCTACCCACCATACACCTATTGAAGCCCATGCCATGAAGCTCCTGGTGTACAGTTTTTGTGCTGATATTAATATCAAAGGAGGTTTGAAACCCTGCAGTTATTAAGGTGGGCTGGTGGGCTGTCCTTGTGGCCCTTTGTAAAGCCACAACACCCAGTGTCATTAGTAAACAGAGGTCATTATGCTCCTTGAAGGTTCCACTGTGACTAAACTTTTTCCAGGCCTTCCAGTGACACCAGGGCAATGGGTTAACTCCAAAAAATCAATTACACTTCAGGCCTTTATCACTACACTAATGTGCTTGAGTGCATCTTTGCAAATGCATTTTTTAAATTAATTGTCACTTGCAAAACCAATCATACCAAACCTGGAGTCTGGTGCCACTCATGCATACAAAAGAGAATTGGAGGAACTGAGGTGAGTAAGAGCCTGGCAGATAATTTCCGCCCCAGGGCCTCCCAGCAGGTTAATCTTGCCCTGTGGGTTGCTCAGCACCTGTCCAGACTTTAGTTATATACAAATGACACTTAGCATCTCTCTTTACATTTGTAAGTAGCCTAACTTTGTTTTTCTTTTTTTTTTAATCTAAAGCTAACAAATTATGTAAAAGAAAAGAAAACCCTTTCTTTTAACCTTAATTTGAAAATGCCCTGCGCTAAAAAGTAATGTCTTGAGTCTGAGCAGTGATGCACGTATGTATGTGAGTGAATGTGTTTAATTTATGTTTCTTTAATGACTGCAAATACAGACATTTTTGTTTATCTGATAATATTGTGCCTTCAAATAAATCGGCTCACGCTGACATGGATGAAGTGATGCAGCTGAGGGTTATTTGGCTCATCAGGGGGCACTGTATAATTTTGGTACTCATTTTGGCATAAAATTACATTTTTGTTGCATCTCCGGATGCCATCGCAAATTCAAGCACCGTTTTGTTTTTGCTTAAGCTGACATAGTTGCATATAGCAGCTTAATTAAAAATAAAAATTAACATTTCTTGGAATAAAAAAAGCATACCATTTCTACTGGCTGATTACATATGCCCTGTATCTGTGGCATGATTTAAGGATTTTGCTGTACATTATTATGCATGGATCAGTGCTTTGGGGATCCAGTTATTAATAAGATAGAACAATCCTCCCACAGGCAGCTAACAAAACAGGTACATGACCTTTTGTGATTTCAAAGCTGATACACTGTTCCACACTGGAGTCTCTTAACCCTTTAAAATCTGCTCTACAGCTATATCCTTTAGTCTTTAAATTAGAAATACTGCATTGCAGTTGCATGGCTCTGCCGATCACTCAAGTTGGAGTTCTAATTAAATTTTAATCATGTCATCCTGGAATCCCAAGTCAAAGTTTGTGCCAAATTCTTAGAAATCCCCTCAAGGCATTCCTGAGACGTTGTGTCCACGAGACTGGGATGGGCACACAGACAACCTGAAAGCATAATTGCCTCTGGCCCCTTCGGCCATAAAGAGTATGCACCTACAAAGTAAACAAAGTTAATGAGTCATACTTCCTGTTTGTGAAAACTCTGTGCTCTTAAGTTACTCTCACAGTTCTCTCAACTTGATATATTTTCCTATTCTGAATGAGTCACGATTACCAAATGATGACTTTCAAACAGATGGCTCTCATAGTCACTTCTACTCAAGGCTTACTTTGTGTGACACTACTGAGACTGTGCTGACTTTGCTTTCCCTCAAGGATGCTGCCAACATTTCAAGATGACTGAGCATATTTTAAAGACATACAACATCATTCATGATTGTATTTTTTTTTCAGTCCTCTAAATCCTATACATACAGTAATACCATGGCACTAATATTATATGATCAAAAGTACAAAAGTAATCTATAAAAAAAGTCTGATTAACTTGTCCTTCAGGTAGATCGGAGTAATGTTTAAGCAGATCAACAGACATTTAAGTTTAACGTCACCCACTGCCCCCCATTGTATCTGATACTACAATATGAAGTAACCAGATTAGTTTGTCTTTTTTAGACATGTCTTATTTCTTCTAATTGTTTCTTACTTTTAAAGTTCTTGTTAATTGCACATTGTCTCTGCTATATAATATATGCTGTAACACTGCTTAGCAATCAGTGGTCTTAGAGAAAAGACAAAAAACGCTCATAAGTACTTTCACCAGAAATGCCTATTATTACATGGCTTTCAAAAGTTCCCTAGTGTTGAGTGCCCATTGTAATAAAACTTAAGTAAATGTGACTGTAGTCTGTCAGTTATTATAAAATACTTAATCACTTAAGCATAATTATAACTGAAGATAGTTAAAAGAAATAAATAATGAAGATGGCATCATCTCAGCCCAGACGGCCAGTGAAAACAAACTGTCGAGTAGGAAAACACTGAGTTTTTAGATAGCAAATGACTATCAATTTTGTATCGTGAACTTTAACAGTTATTTTCTCTATTATTATTTTTAGAGCACATTTGACTATTAATGTGTAATCTTGTGTGATTTTACTTACTTCATCCATTTAAATGTTTTCCCATGAAAGGTTTCATTTACTTATTACACTGAAGCATTTTAAAGTTTCGGTTATTTAAAACAATAGCATATAAATTATGGCAAACATTTTATTAACATGTTTGTTGGTGCACGTGCCAGGCTAAAAATAAACTCTGTTAACGTATGTTAAGTAATTTAGTTCATATCCAGGAAAGTGCTCGACCCCACTTACATATAATTGTAAAGTGCTCATTTAAATTTAGGCAGAACTCAATTATGAAACAAATTCGATGTCATTATCAAAGGTACTTCACTGAATAATGAATTGTAGTCTTGTCAATGACAGTCATCAAGAGTAATTTATAGAAGGTAATTGTGACCCATCCCGATCCATGAAATGAAAATGTAAAGGTTACAATTAGCCAGCCCAAAGTGAGCTGACTTCCTGACCCACAAGTGTTAAATTATACACGACTCAGTCATTTCCAGAAAAATAACTGATATGTGCATTATTAATCCTTGTATATTCCATTCTGGCTTCAGCCATCATGAAACCAGACCTACGGTAATGAAATACAGTTTTTTTGTTTGTTTATTTATTTATTGTTTTCACTTTGAAATTCATGAAACCTTTCTCTAACCAGTGCAGTCATATCCATAAGTATTTGGACACCTCTGTACACATCCTCACTGAATTTGAGATTAAGCAATCAGGAATTTAAGCTTTAATTTAAAAGGTTTTACATTAATGTAAAACAATGTTTAAATATCACAAACTGTTTAAAAAAATGCAAATAAACAATCTACTCTTTGCCCTGGGTCCTTGCCATTTTCAAGTTAAAAATGTAGAGAAAATAGAGAAAGATGAATGAAATCTGTGTTTCTTTGTTTTGTTTTTCACGTTAATATCGATATTTTTGAAATTGTGAGTTAAAAAAAAATTTAAAAAAAATGTATCTTTCTTGTAGCCAGTATTTACATAGTCCCCTCAGAACGAAGGGCTTCCTTCATTATAATGTCCTCATTGGGATGATTTTTCCTCAGAAGAAACTTGCTGGGATAAGATCCAAAATATGAATGCAGCAGCTCAGTCACGGTTTATTTCCATCACCATTGGCAAATACATTTTAACATTAGATGAATGCACTTTTGAATTTACTTTGAATATGTCAGAGAGATGCCATCTTTGTGTGTGTAATGGTGCATATTTTTATTTGACTGGAGAATAATCTATAACTATCTGCTTTTAAATGCGACTATAGAGCAAAAGCAGCTAAACAGCCTGGTAATTAAAGCCTTTTCTGCATGCTGAGTCTTTAGAGCCTATGTGGTGGCAAAAATCTCTTGATTCTGAGAGCTCCATAAACTCTCTACATTCTCTGTCACGCTCTTCTTGACTTCTGAGACAAGTCTAACAGTATTGATATTAAAAATGCAGGAGCACTGGTGATACTGTTAATTGATAGAACTGAGTGTCAGTACCCAAGACACCTGCTGATTTGGCTTAGAAAGAGTGGAATAATTATTAAAAACTGCCAAGTTGAATGTGCCCATGATTACAGTCTGTTTCTTGATGCTTTAACTACTGGCTCTGCAGTATGTAATTGTGGCTTTACAGAACACAACACTGGTTTATTTAAACAGCAGATGGAACGCATGCCTGTAGCCTTGGGACAGAAATAAGGAGGTTCACCACTGTAAATAAGCAATCTTCATTGTAGACCCCTTCTAGCTTTTGGGAGTTGCACAGTTAAGAGTTTCTCATTAACCTGCTACATAATATTCGGATTGACAGGCTGAAAGTGTGGAACAATGTGGAAATTGAAGTAAACAAAATGTTTTGTGTGATGTTTTTTTTTTTTAAAAAAGAGTGAACCAAAATATTATGGAACAGGTCCAAGAGTAAGCAAGTCCAAGTGGGCAGGACATGAAAAATGAAGTCATTCTTGGCACTAAAATTGCACTGCCCTGATGGATCCCCAAAACTCTGAGCACAAATAACAGTCCAGGAAAGTTCATTGGTGTTACACTGCGTCTTGCACAGGAAGAAGTGGATGTTGAAGCACTTATAAAATTTGCATAACTGAAAAGAACACAGAAAGTACCTGAAATGAGTTGAAAAACAGCTCACAGTACATTCGGATTTCCCAGCTTGGTCCCTGATATGTATGAGGCATCCCAACAAAGATGATGTAGTGGATGCCAAACACCAGCACGAGCACAAGGGTGGACTTTGCCAGTTTCCTGCAAGGACACATGCAATTAAATGTTCCAGTGTATCAGATGAGACAGGCGTTTTAGTTTTCATAGAAAACTGAACGAAACCAGCCATCGTTACAGAGTTCAACTTAACTATTGGAAAATTAGTTTGACGTTGGCCAGGTTAATACTTTCTAACTTTCTGGATCTTGAAATTGGCAATGATTTATTTTTTATTTTTTATTGCCAAGCTTCTATTCTTCCCACTAGCAGAGCTGAAGCTCGAATACAGACGTACAGGAGAGGTTTTCAACTTGTTGCTGAGGGAATATTAATTGGAAGAAAATGTTTTTCCTCAGCTCTATAACTAGACTGCAAAATTAAGTATACTTTTTCAGTTTATCATTTAGGCTCGGTCTTGGGGGAACCTGCATAATAAATCAGTTTTAAACAAACTCTGGGTCTCTGTTTCCCAAAGCATATAACAAGCTCCAGTCTCCACTCCTGACTTCACGGAGAAGCCAATTAGTTAACGTTCATCTAAATCAAAAAGTGACAGATGTTTGAAATCATCAGATAAAATAACTTTTTTTTTTTTTTTTCTGCGGGGACTATTTCCTGGTGGGGATGTATTTGACCTGTTGTTTTTAGCTCATTGGTTGGAAATCAAACTGACAGCTTTATGAATGCTTTAGGTGGGAAATACCTTACAGATTTACCAATATGAGCAATCATATTGGTTGCATGTTCTCAATAGTTTAAATTCCAGTCACTGCAGATAGCTAACTGCATTCCATTAAGCATCATTCATCAACAAAGACACTGAAGGAAATGTGCACATTTTCACTCTCAAACAGTAAAAAAAATAAATGAGCAATAAAACACATACTGTATTAAACTTGACTTATGCCAGCTAGCTGAAATACATGCACCAACATACATGTTCGAACACAAATCTCCAGGGCCGCACACTCAAACAGTACAGTCCTCCAAGGAATCCATCCTTTTAATTTATGAGACCATCTGGCTTGTTTTGGCGTGCACAGCTTTGGTCTGAAAAAACGCTGAAATATCTAAATTGCCTTTAAGCTCAGATGAGAACTTCATGAAATGATTCATCCTGGAAGGTGAGGAACTAGTTTGTGGCCTATTAAGTGTCTGATGTCCTTTGTACACTCCAGGGAAATGAGAACAACAACTCCAGTGAAAGATCACTGTAGTCGCAAAGGAGCAGTTTGAAAAACCACAGCAAATTAGATCATGTGATGAATTTAAAACTGCCATGACACATAAAAGACTGCCAATATACACGTAGGAGAAATCCTTGAGCTTAGAGGATTTGGAAAAATGGGATGCTCACGTGGGCAATGACAGTGAGACCTGGAGGGGCCTGATTGGGAGGAACGGCCTGCCTGAACGTGAACGGTGTTGTGAGGCTGAGGACACTGAGTCCTAATGGACCATGTTCTGGACCTCCCATTGTTGAGGCTGCTGCTCAGAGCTGCACCTGCAAGGTGGGTGGTGCCTGTCATGCTGGTAATCCCTGAACCAGATGGTGGTCACCGGAGGTGAAGGGAGCCATCAAGCTGAAAAGGAGTCCTATTGGGCTTCCTATCAGAACACTGGACCAGCTCTTTATCCTCTCGAGGATATTCAAGCTTGCAGAAACAAGCAGTGGAAATTAGCTTCCTCCAAAGGGTGGCTGGCCTCTCCCTTAGAGAGAGAGGGTGAGGAGTGCAACCATTTGGGAGTAGAGCTGCTGCTACTCCGCATGTAAAGGAGCCAGTTGAGATCTGACTAGGATGCCTCCTCTCTGGGTGAGGTGTTCAGGGCATGTCCTACCGGGCAGACCCAGGACATGCTGGAGAGATTATATCTCTCAGCTGGCCTGGGGTCTCCCCGGCTGAGCTGGAGGAGGTGGCTGGGGAGACCTGGGGTTCTCTACTTAGGCTGCTGCCCCCATGACCCGACCTCGGATAAGTGGAAGAAAACGGATGGATGGAATTTCCTGTACAACAAATGTCCATCAGTGCACAACAAAAAGTCCAACGTTAAATTAACTGAAATTAATTTCAAGGCTTGAAAGTTAGGACCCTCCCATGTGCTCCTATTTAGCAAGTTAAGATCCCTGCACAACTAGAGTGGGTGTTCCTACATTATAATTAATGTGATCCTTAAATGTTTAAACCACGGTTGCCTCAGGGTTAGCGGCAGCATACTGGGCATGACTCCAGGGAACCAAATCGAACAGTTGAGGAATATCCATACTGATAAAGTAACACACTGTGTCCTTTCTGTCTTATTTTGTGTTCAGACTAAATGTGAAGCAATATATACAAAATTTATGCAAATGTATGCAAATTTGCAGTGGGTGATGCAAATACCCACTCCAAATTTGCAGTAAAAATGTGAATACCAGTTATGAGTTCAAATGTTTCAACTTTGCTGAGAAATTCAATTGACACTGGATCATGGAAGCTTATATTCTTCCATAAACTGTAGATTCTCTTAACATCACCAAGAACAAGCTTGTTGGGTTTTTTTTTTTTTGTTTTTTTGAGTAGCGGGCAGCCAAAGCTGTATGATTCAATTTTGTTTATACTGAGTGGCACAACAAAAAGGAGAGGGCTTAGAGAGGTTCTTAAAATATGTTACTGTTACTTAATTCCAAGATCAAGGTTATGCTTTCGGAGTAACATTGCCTGTTAAAAGCCAAAGTTCAAAAGCACTCCAGTGACTGTTTTCGCACAAGAACAACAGGGTGAAACTTTGCTTTACATTTACTCTGAATGCATCATAACAGCAGACAAACTCTTTACTGACAGTGCGACCACGTAATAGAAATGGTTTGGCCAAATGTAATTACATCTCTAAGGGGGTGAATGAATACTGATGCTCTGTCACCAATACTGAAAAGCATTTTACTCTGAATGGTTTAAAATTACCCTTTAGAAATCAGCTTGTAAATGTGTGTGCCTTTAAATTTTCCCAATCCAATTTTCTCTACAAAAATTGAAATCAAAATTTTATTTAACTAGAACACAAGGCTAAACGCGAACATGGATTTTAATAATGAAGAACAAATAATAAAATTCTGCATGAAAATGTTGATGCGCTGGGCCTACAAATAGATTGATTTGTCCCATCAACAATGACAACAAGCAGTGATGTTTTTTCTCCAATGCCGTCTTTCCTGCTAAAGCAAATAATGTCCACGAAGGTTAAAAGGCTTAGTTTAACATTTTTAGTAAGGACTGCATGACCTTAGGGACAAAGAAATCAAACGCAGACTTTGTTTTTCATCATTCATCTCATTATTCCACCCACTTGCTTCCAAAGGATTCACAGGGAAGACACTGTAGGCTTTTGTTCAAAATTAATCACAGCATATTTGGCTTATGCTAATGACCAAATAGTAATATTTTAATTCAACATGTAGCCTCATAGTCATGCTATGCAATTCTGTAATCATGGTCACTAAATTTATTTAACTTTTTCAATTCCAGTAATCTTTTCAGTAATTTTTATTTAAAGACACAGATGTGTTAATTTAACCGTTTTACTCTGTCAGTTCTTCGGGTTTTTACTACTATATATTGTTTTGGTTCGTTCAAAACATGGGTGACCTACAGCTGACGACCCTGACTGAAAGTGCAACATGTTCACTGACGGATGTAAAGTGCATTAGAATCACATTTCAGTGTCATTAAGTACAACAGCATTGTACCAACCCAAACAACTGCTGTGGCAATATCACAATCAGAGAGTTTAGAGACAAAGGAAAAAACAGCCAGATTAGCTATCACTGTATTTGTAAATAAATCTGGTGCGGTGGAAAGAGCTGAGCATGAAAGCAAAGCTGTCCACTTACCGGTCAGTCTATATTCCCTTTCTATTCTCACCTATGGCCACGAGCTCTGAGTAGTAACACAACAAATTACATCATGGGTACAAGCACCGGCAATGGCCTTCCTCTGAGGGATGTCTGGACTGAACTTTGGAGATAGGGTGAGTAGCTGAGTCATACAGGATGGGCTCAGAGTAGAGCTGCTGCTCCTCCACACCTGACCGGGATGCCTCACCTCCTAAGCGAGTCATTTCAAGAGTGTTCTACTGAGAGGAGGCCCCCGGGGCACGCCCAGGACACGCTGGAGTTATTATACTTCTCAGCTTAGGAGCACCACACTGTCTTGGACAAATGGATGGAAGGATGGATGGATTGTTTTTCAAAACTGCAAACAGATGAGCAAAACGGTGACTACAAATGAACTGTAGTTGTTTGAGTAAGCTACTGGAGCTACAGTGTTACACATTGTTTGACTGTTTGTGTCTCAGACTACAAGTTTAACAGACTTGCTTGTGTCAACATTTGTTTTCACTCACCTGCTTCCTTGTCTGTGTACTTTATTCTTAGATTTTTTTTCCAGTTTGGGCTATTATGTCCTCTTTTTGGACTTAAGGTTAAACACAAAAGCATAAACATTTTTTTCTGTTTGAAGATGAACTCCCCATGGTTCACTGTCATTAGCTTTTGTTTGGTTTTTTACATGTTTTGTTTGTGCTTTTGAATCATTCAAGTGATACTTTTGCTTTTTTTTGGGGGGGGGGGCTAATAGTAAGAGACCTAGAAAGAGGACTAAAAAGGCAGAGTAAGAGGAACAAACAGGGAAAATTAAGAGAAAGAAAGAACAGCTGTGACGGGAAGGAAGGTAAAGTGAGCAAAAGGAAAGGAAACAAAGAAAGAAGAGAGAGAAAAAAGAAAATAAAACGATGGTTTGAATTTATTTGCTTAACACCATGGAAATTAAGGGAAACATTTCTTCAGTTGAAAATAATTTACTTTTTGATGAGTTTCTGAGAAAACAAAATCCAATTCCAAGCTGAAATAATGACATTTAAAAATATACGAATGATGGAAGGCGCTTCCTGAAATCGAATAATGGTAAGAAGTCTGTTGCTGTTTGGTCAATTTTATGAGTGAAATGGATCGACATATTTTATTTAGCTGTTGTTCTCTTTCCTCTACCACAATACTAGTCGTGATTTCATTATATATTTTTAATGTAGGTTTTGATACCTTTTTCTGATGGATCAGCTGGCATGAATCAATTGTAGTAGACGGGATCTGTAGGCGAGTTGTTTTGATGTGATATCTGATGTTTCATTTATTGATTTGTGTCCTCATATTTCAATTTTTCAGTTTAAAAGCAAAACTTTAAAAAAAATGTATGTATGAAACATCCTATACTTGGATGATCTTCCAGGCTTCCAATTTGCTGCACTGGATCACAATAATTTTTTTTCTGATAAATCGTCTGTTGATCTACACAAAACGACCTCGCCTGCGGCATTCAGCGCCATACCCCTGTCAGATAATACACTGTAATTATAATGTTTTTATCTGACACACTGATGCCAGCACCAGCAGGGGAGAAAATGGTGATAATTGCAAATGTGGAAATGTGCGTGCATGCATGCGTGTGTGTTCGTGTGTGTGTTTGTGTGTTCCTGCATACGTGCATGTGTAGCTACAACTAATTTTATGGAGACACTCCAGGGACTTCAAGCTCCCACAGCACAAATAATTATATTACAGTGTCAAGTCTGTGTTAAAGTTTAAGGTGAGAGGATCTGTTTGAGTTAGGCATGTAGTGCTTATGAGTCTGTTGACGAGTGTTTGCTCATCTGCATGAACGTTGCATGTTTATGGTAAAAGTGAGAAGTTGTGCTCTCTTTCAAATCTCACTCAGTCTCTCACTACGTGAAGCACTTTCTGAAGTGACCAATCACAGAAGCACCACTACCACCATGTCTGTCCAAGCCAGACCAATCACTTCAAGGATACGGGGTCCCCTAGCCCCACATTAGGGATCCCTGTGAAGATCACTAGAGCTCCTAAGCGATGCAGCTGCCAAGGTAACCCCTGAATGTAAACTGTAATATATTTTCTGGTAATTTCCAAAATTTTCTGGTAAGCCATTGTTGTGTCATTGCACATTCACACCTTATCAAACTATCACATTAAGTGAGCTTGTGTTTATGTGGCTATTCGCTAGCTGTCAAAGCTCAGAATTAGTGGTTATGGTTCCCACTGGAGAGAAGCTGGTGGCAGCAAGATGAGAGACATCATATCCTGACCTTGCCCAGCTGCTTGTGGGTTGACTCTTCATCTTAGGGAAAGATGGTCAACCATAATCATACAGTCATGGTTCCCATGCCTCACTCAAATTTCAGAGAACTGGGGTTTCCCTGATAACCAAACATTTTTTACTAACTAGAATGAATACGTAGATAAGGAGTATATCAGTGCTGCAAAAATCAAGAAAGCTCCAACCATGTAATACCATCTGGAAAGTGTCTGATTGGCAGTGGCTTCATTTTTCAACATGGATGGCTGGATGGATCCATTTTTGCCTCATGTGCTGTAGTTTGATTTATGTTTGCACGTGCAGTATTTCAATAAATTCCTGCACCTACTTTCAATTTTCCTAGCAAACAACAAAGAAATGAGGAGTGGCTCAAGACATTTACACATTACAGCTAATAACTGTGACAATGACAGAACAACAGACCTGACAAATACAATGAACGATAGATGAACTGCATCCATATCTGCGATCAACAGTGCTGGCATTCACAGTTAATGACACAAATATAGACATCAGACAATTTACAGCAAACTCCAACCCTGAGCACAGAATGAATGTGTTATAGATACAGTTAGTTCAAACCTGTACTGTTTCCTGGTGTCGTATCTCCCTGCGTTTGTCTCTCGTATTTTAGTGGCCAGAACTCGCACAATGTTCACAAACAAAATAAAGTTGAGCTGAAACAGAAGAAAAGATAAGACTCTTCATATATTGATGCCCTGTAACTATATCGTGTACATTAAAACATGCTTTACATAAATTAAATAAAACATTTTATAGTAGTAATTTACTCTTTTAATGAATTCTGACACAGAAACTGGCATGTACCAAAGGTTATTAAAAACTTCACTGGACTTGGACAGCTTTTCTCTTCCAATATCCCCACCACGCAGAAACAAACTTTTTTTCTTTTTAATATACTGCAGGAGTGTTTTTAAGAATAACTTGTCATTTGCACACCTGTTACAGCGTTTAATTCTCACAAGATAAGTACAGTGTGGCTGCAGGTTAATAATCAAAGAAGAGGCTTACAAAGGCCTTTTTTTTTTGGAAACTTTTGTGATTTCTTCTAAGACACTTTAATGAGACTTGAGCAAAGTAATTTGAAAGATGCAAATTTTGGCGTATGTTTTATGCAGCCAATGACTTAGGAATGCTTTAAATCCCACACTATGCAACACTTGGATGAGCCTGAATAAGACTTAGAATACATAAAATATGTTGCGACCTGCAGCACTCTATATGTAGATATAATTCAGACATTAACTAGTGATTCAAAGCACTTCAATTGTGAGTTCATTCATTTTACACAGTGTCAGAGGCTTTGTGCTGATTCTTCATCTTCTCCAGCTTTCATTCTTATTAACATAAATATATACACACACAAAAATTTAAAAAAAATTTGACTATGCTAATTGTAATTCGTATACATGTGCCAAAGTTCCATTTAACTCAGAAAATGAGACTCTGCGATGAAAGGGAAAAGCAACGTTTTGGCTCCACAACATCACACGGCCATATTATCACATTTGTGTAAATGCTGGTCACTGAGGACTGTGCTAACTATAAATGCCATCATCTGTGCTCTATACGCGATGGCAAACACAGAAATGAGACGCCTCTTCTCACATTTATAATTATAACACTATGTGGTGGGAACTTTGTCTTTTACACCAACCATATGCAATGTACTGTCTGTACGTATTGCCTGTGTGTGTGTGTGTGTGTGTGTGTGTGTGTGTGTGTGTGTGTGTGTGTGTGTGTGTGTGTGTGTGTGTGTGTGTATAAGCTTACTTGTTTAGTAAAAATTTATCAAGAAATATAAACCTCATTTTGCAAATCAATTGTGCATCCAAGTTTTTTAGTAAATAATTTGTCTCATTGCAGGCTTTGTAAATATCATATTACAATTTTAACAGTATGGTAGTGTTATAGACACTAATCTCTTATTTTCTATTCACCCACTACATTTTGAATATGAACATTTATGTGTAGTAGCTAATTAAACAGAGCAGGAATTAAGGGTTTGTACTGTAAGCAGGGTAAAATCGTAGTGTTCAGAATGTCGAACCATCCCTCATTTTGATTATATATGCAGAGTCTGTAGAATTCTGTCACTATAATCTCCACACACATTAACCAGCATCGTACTGATAAAAATCTGTGAGCAGATAGAAAGACAGGCATACACATCAGGCAGTACTCAATATCACCTCTGTGGTAGTTCCCACTAAAAGTAGCAAGCCAAGTTGGCTGAGCTGTTAGAAATCAATAGATTTTTTTTTTTTTTTTACCAAGTTATATTCTATAGGAAATGCAGGAGAATGGCCAGACTGCTTTGAGCTGATAGGAAGGCTACAGTAATTCAAATAACCACTCATTACAACTGAGGTATAGTTTGTTTCTGCTGTGACATTCAGATGGTAAGGTCAGAATATGAACTGCTTTGTATGAGCAGTTCAGGCTGGTGGTGGTGGTGGTGTAATGGTGTGGTAGATATGTTCTTGGCACACCTTGAGCCCCTCGATACCAACTGAGCATCATTTAAGTGCCGCAGCCTAGCTGAGGATTATTGCTGATCATGTGCATCCCTTTATGACTACAGTGCACCCACCTTCTAACGGTTGTTTCCAGCAGGACAGCACATTAAGCTGGTTTCATGAACATGAGAATGAGTTCACTGTGCTCAAACGACCTCCACAGTCATCAGATTTCAATGCAATAGAGCACCTTTAGGATGTGGTGGAATGGGATTTACGTCACAGATGTGCAACTGACAAATCTACAGCAACTGCGTGATGTCATTTCAATATGGACCAAAGTCTCTGAGGAATGTTTCCAGACGAATCCACAAAGAATTAAGGCAGTTCTGAAGGCAAAAGTGGGTCCCACGTAGTACTAGCAAGGTGTACAGTACAAGTCGGTGAGTGTGTACACACTGTGTCCATAGTCAATAATCTGTTACAACCAGCGGTACATTAGTCCTGATGATACAATGTTGCCTCTGATTGGAATCTGTAGGTGAGTTTTCCAGTTGGAGCCTGTTGTAAACTTGCACGCACGCACACATGCAAGGCAGACAGACAACTTAAGTCAGAAGATATATTTCGGTTACAACAAATGTGTCATCTTGTTCATTAATTCAGACCTTTTGCATAAGTGGCCCTCACGGAAAAGCACTGCATGAACAGACTTCTTCTTAAATTGTGTTGTTGTACCAAGTTTAATAACTAAAATAAGCCTCAGTGCATAGAGGAGTGATGCTATTCAAGCCCATGACCATGATATCCATTCAGTTTTTTTTGTAACTGGAGTACTATAGTCAAAGAGTAACTCTTTTTATGACTGTATACTTGAATACAGGGTACTTGTTGACATACGCACAATGTGTTGTCTGTAGAGTACGTTCAAGAGAGTGGACTACGTCTACACCACTTTTTCACAGTAAGAGTTGAGGCAAGGCATACACAGCCTTTTTAATGGTTTATAGGTCATGCACCTCTCAGTGTCAAAGTATCACAGTCCTGATTGTCTGTGCTGTTTCTTTCTTTTTAGAAAAAACCCGAGTTCATTAAAACGTCTGTTCGACCATTCTGAGGTCGTTTTCTCTCAGGGTTTATTGTGCTCAGATGTATCTGCTTGAGATTCTTATTTCCTGGTAAATTCACACACACACGCACACACTAACATACATACACCCACCCCATACTTTCACCACATGCACGTACATATAGTATTATTTAAGCTTGTCAGTACTTGAAGGTTTGTACTTCTTTGTAGAGAACATATTGCAGTGGCGCACTGCATAATTTTATCTTCTGCAGTATCTATTATTTGCACATCTTTCCTGTTATTTGTTTAAAAAAAAAATTGTAGGGTTTGTCAGCCTATTCACCACAGTTGTAAAAATGACCCAACATTGCTTTTCCCCCGATTTTTAAGGACACATGGTACCAGGGGGTATTAGACCACCTTTTCACAATTTGAATGCATTAAATTTTTTTGATCTGAACAAACAAACAATTTGTTTAGCAGTCAATTTCACCTATGAGTGAAAAAAATATACCGGCTGGCCTTCGACCACAGCCAGATTTCCCTGGATGCTGGTTTAGGATGAGCAGGAAATAAGTCTCATCCAATGATTTATGCTACTTCGTTTTCAGTGGCCACAATATTTCCCAGCCTTACCTTAATTTAACATTTTAGCCACTAACATAAGCCTTAGTGCGCAGTTTAAACAATCCGAATGGCTCAGATGTCAAAGACTATTCCAATTGTTCTGTGGTTATTGGGACCAATTCTTTTTTTGTTTTTGTTTGTTTCTTGTTTGACATCAAGTCACAAGAGAAAAGACGCTTAACCGATCTTACATTTTACTCCAGAAAACTTTCTTGCTACAGTGTTTTGAGTTTGGTATAGTCTGACATCACAATTATAAGCCAGAAAATAAAGATAAAAGTATGAGATGGAACTTCAGAATTAAATAAAAATATCTTCTAATTATTCAATCTTTTTATGTAATTAGAAAGAAAGATTAAAGCGGTTATCAATCATAGCTGTGAAATGAGGCAAAAGGCATCTTGGAACTGTGATTCGTCTGTCCTACAAGGCGACTGATGTAATGAATATTAGCGAAAACATTCTTTTTTAAAAGTTAAGCCTTGAATTTCACCTTTATTTAGGGAAAGAGGTGCTGGGGTCCAGGTGAACCGCAGAAGAGCCAGCTCATTGTGATCTACTAGAAAATGGCTTCAAACAAAGAATAACCTATAGAGACCATGTGGAATAAAAACACTATGCCCACACACACACACTATATATATATCCAAACAACACCCACTGTTAAGGAAATCACATGAGACACGGTTTGTCCTCTTGCAGATAATTCATTCGGGAGCGTAAGATCAAAATATCAGAAATAATTGTTGCCATTTTGTCATCTTTGAGAACAAAGATGAATCAACCAATTGACCAGAAGTACAGTAACCTTAGTAAGTCTTTTTATACCACCTTCTACTCTCCCTTTGAGATAAATGGACTACACCAAGGTCTTGTGCTGTCTCCCAAATTAGATACTAAGCTTCCAGGCTGGCCTATAAGGAAACACCGGGTTGGAGGTTTAAGAGCAAAGATTGAAGGTCACCCAGAGTCAGATCATTACATTTCAGAACTGTATGTGTATGACCTCTGTAGACCTGTCCATATAGAGAGACCCAGTCTATAAAATCCTTCACACCCACATGGAAAAGAATGGGGGGAAAAAAACATTATTTCCTCCAGTAGTAAATGTAATAAATGTGTCATAATTTATTTGTTTAATATTTTTCTCACTTTAAATAATTCTTATAACTATGCCACAAGTAAATAGTGTGAAACTGACTACTTTCACAAGTCAATCATAGTTTGAAACAGAGTTCATTAGCAAAATCGAATACTAAAAAACAAACATTTACTATGCTATTTGATTCTTTTTCTTATGGGGAATTTTTCCCCGAACTGAAGCAGTTCGGGGGGGGATCAGAATTCCTGCTGAGCTCCGGGCGAGCTCTGAGTCGCCTCTACCAGGTGCACCTGTTTGAAGTTACTGCTGCCAGACACCAGTTACTAAATCCAAGGTTTTAGTTAGTTTCTTCATATTTTCTTTTACACATTCATCAAAAAAAGAAATGATTATATTTATACATTGTTAATTTAACTAAACACATTTTGACCCTAGTTATCTTAACTGGCTCATTTCTCTTAACTAGGCTTTTACCTGCTGTAACAATTTGCCATGTTCATAATTCATAATGACTCTGAATTATATAATGTGTTTCTGCTGGGTTAACAAACAATAACAGCTGCTCAATGATTAGAATGCTGTGGAAGATGTTTTATTTATAATTCTATTTAAAAGAAAAATACTGGAATTACCAAAAAAGAAAAAAAAAAAACAGCAGCAATACACATTCTCTTCTTTTGTTGTTTTGTTTTACTGAGCACAGCCCACCAGTCTGCGAATACTTCACCAACCCCATCGACTTACAAACCCAGCAGCCCTTAGGACCACCACTTGTAAGCATAATGGATCAATACTCTCAGTTGTTGTACAACTGCAAGTGAAAGCTTTGTCATCGCCAAGCCACCACTGTGAGGATACACCAATAGATTCAGGCTACAGTGCTGTGCTGTCAATGTTTCATGATAGATGTCTGACCGTATAATCAGCATTGTCATGTACTGCTGTGTGGCAGGCAGGATAGGACCCCAGTGCAGGACTCACGGGACAGGATCAAACTCAAAAACTCAGCTTTATTCTGCTGGTAAACTCAAAGAAAACATAGAATATATAGAGGGCTGGTGAGGAGCCAGAATATACAAACTAAGGGATGAAACTCAGAAATGTGGGGCACAGGAACACACAGCATGGAAACCACTGACGAGGACGCAACGAGGAACAAAGAGAAACACAGACAATATACACACACACAAGGTCATTAAGGAGATTGGACACACCGGGGAAAACAGCTGAACATAATCACACTAGACAGAGGAAGCAGACGAGACTGAAGTTAATAAAGTGAAACAGGGAATGACTTAATACAGAGACGGGGCTAAAAACTAAGACACTTGAACCAGACAGAAACATCAGGGAGTCAGGCGCACAGCGAGAACACAGGGAGACAGGAACTAAATACAAAAACCATAACACGGAGCAAAACTCAGAAAAACTAAGAATGAAAACAGAATCTCAGTGTTCAAAAATAAAAATAAACACTGGGTCCTAGACCAGGACCATGACAAGTATTAACTCAGAAAAAAGAAGTCAGCCAGTTTGATCATTTTTAGTCTTACAACGTGAATGACACACCATTCACAGTGAGTATTTCAGGTCTATAAACAATACTTACAATCATCAATTGCTGACTGAGCTTTTGTTTAAAACAAATACAGGTGTTGAGTTTGTGTTAACAGCATTATCCAGTCACTTTGGTTTAATTCAGCCTGCCAAAAATACAAGCCTGCTTCAAGTACAGTAAAGGCTTCTTTTCTTCTTCTTAAGGTTAATAAATACCTGTTTACAATTTAAGGAAATATTGGCACACATAAGCCAGGCGTCAGTCCTTGGATGTCATTGCTGGATGCAGTGTTTTTTGGTTTTTTGGGGGGTTTTTTGTTTGCCAGTGCAAAAAAAAACAAAACAAAAAACAAACAGTCTGTTTTCCATGCAAATCCTATGGCACTCATCACTTACAAGCTTCAAAGTCACTGGGCACAAAAATGCCCTGAGCACACAGCTCAAAGTGAGGTCACAGGTGCCTACAGGGCCAAAATAGCTGTCTGTGGACACAGATAAGAAGAGGCGTCTTTCGGCTGCTCCCTTATTCAGAAGGGGTTAGTGGAGAAGACAGCTCTGCATATTTGAGTCAGCAAATGTTCATACCAGATGCCCTTCCTGATGCAATCCCAAAGGGATTTACATCTCTTCCTAGTCTTAAACCAGGGAACTTTCGCATGTACTGCGATTGTGTAAAGCACTACACTGTGTGTGGACACGGATCTTTAACCATACTAACCAAATTCATCCCACACAGTGACTCATTCTTCTCTGTGCCTGTCACTGTAACTCTGGGGTGGCTTATATGTGCAAGTAACTAATATGATAAATGGACTGCCTTATATAGAGTTTTCATTCTCTGAGGACTCAAAGCTTTTTGCACTCCAAGCCACATTCACACTCATTTATACATTTTATTCAATTATTTTAAAACTTTCTTACCTATCACATACAATCTTGTGCACCACTTGCCGATGAATGTATTGAGGACTATTTGGGATTCAGTATCTTAGCCAAGTACACTTTAACATGCAGAATGGAGGAATCGGGGATCGAACCACCCTTCTGATGACCCAGTCTACCTGCTTATTGCTATTACTGTTGGATAATTTCTTACATTTTTTGTGATTGGTAGTGTGTCTGCTGTTACAGTCGCGTCACTTAAAGTAATTATTTAACATGCACACTTCAGCACTTTTACACCTAGTGATTTGCCTTCTGTTCCATTTTTGATCTGATCTGCTGGATGAGCTTATTGTGTGACACATTTTGATAAGTTTAATCACAGGTGAAGAACAGGATTACAACAATTTAACATGCAGCGTGATCTGGATAATTGCTGCTCTTCCTTTGTCTTCCGTCATCTTGCCTCTTCTTGCTCCTTGTTGTTTTGGTTAGCCTTGTTGTTTAGATGCTTGAGTTGCCATCTTTGTTCCTGTATTGTTAAGTCAACTGGGTTGTTTATTTGTTTGGGATTCCTTTCATTAGTTCTCTCTTCACTGAAGAGTAGTGTCATTTTGTTCGGCACTCCCGGTCATATGTGCGTGAGTAAAAGAACTGGGACAAGAGTGTAGATTGCACCATTTATTTGTGTTACATTTATATGTGTTACACCTTACTCGAGCAGTTGGTAGCACCCCAGGGTGGTACCCTGAGCAGTCTGATTTTCTGCAATTGGCCCCAGGTACCTGACTTTATTTATTTATTTTTAAATTAACCAAATGAAAATTAAAAAAAAAAAATCTGGAGTTCCCCAGGTGGCATTGTTGTACTTTTCCCAATTTTTCCCTTAAGCCACACGGGCAAGGCTATGTGTATGTATTTTAAACAGTATAAATGCACTGCAGTAAACTCAGTAAATTGTTTTTTCAACCTGAGGCCGATTTTCTGTGAAGAACTGGTGGAACAACAAATCTTTCTGAGTGCACTATACATTTAAATTCCATAGGTTTGTTTGGCTTCACCAGACTCGAGGGTAATAAGTGTGGAAATTGTGAGCGAAAACAAGTTAACATGGTCAAAATGAAAGAGGCTTGCTATACACCTTCAGTCTGCTTTACAACTATGGTTAGTCAGTGCACCTGTGTGCTCCTTCAGATTTGCAGCATGTTTCACAGATTGAACATTTTACAGCAAATATCTCCCATCGTACATCATCATCCCAAAACGCACACACACACACACACACACACACACACACACACACACACACACACACACACAC
>JAVDPK010001790.1:168753-184119 GCA_034780415.1 Cichlasoma orientale | reverse complement strand
CGTTTATATACATCACCCACAGTTCTTGTTACAGACTGTGTAAGTTGAATCTTTTTATGCACTAGAGGACCATGCCACATGTAAAAATAAGTGTTTTGTTTAACCATTATTTACTTGGACTTTTTGCCTTCACTACATGGAGAACTGGTAAGTGTGCAGTTTGACACTAGAAGGCTGTTCACACATTCAATGAGGAAAGTTTCACACAGGAAAAAAGCAGAAAGGGACGACATTTCAGTAGAAGTCATACTTAAAACGTTATTGCCTGTTCTTTTCAGTGTGGAAGGTCTAAATGAGAACTCTGCCGTGGACTGCCAAAGACTTTTAAGGTAAATGCTTGATATTTTTTCCCCTCTATTTATACAACCTTGCAGAACCTATGCAAATAGATGCTTCATTACACATACCAGACAGTTTTTCTGCCAGTGCATGATGATATAGGTTGTGGCTCAGACTGTCTCAACGGACTCAAAGGCTGAGCCAAGCCTCTGGGTATTCGCGGAGTTCTTCCAGTTTCCTAATGCAAATATGCTACAGAATATGCTACAGCTACAGTTAAGTGGAGTCCAGACCAAAGGTTGAAACTTGTTGATCAGTGAATATTCATTTATTTCCTTTTTGGAACTTCAAATAAGTCTTTTTTCATACCAAAGTATCCAGTTTATTTAATTAAATCAACAAGCTTGTGTGTGTTGAATTGCCACTGAGTATTATGATTACATTTAAATAGCCAAATCACCTGGTATAGTAAGTGTAAACATAATAATTAAGCCTGACTGTACTGCTTATGGACTCAAATTAAGCTTTATTTTAATAGGGAAAAACAAGCGCTACTCTTTATTACTACAAGACAAATGAAAAGTAAATGCACTATACAGAGCTCAGGAGGCCTGTAACTGGGATATAATACATCAGTTTATATAGTCCAAACTACTGACACACCCAAATTAAATAAATGAAAGACAAAAATCTAGTGAATGCCCTTTCTCTTTGCTTACGTGTTCATACGGCTTCAAAGAAAGGAACAAAAAATTCTGCTGAGACAAAAACCTTTCATCTGCTCGCTTTAACATCACGTTCTCCTTTTCAAGGACAAAATAACTTGAACCACAACCAGCAGTTCTTTTTCATATTTTGTTACATTATCAGTACATGTTAGTATCCAAGTCACCTGGTACAGTCATCATAAACACTATAATTAACAGTACTGTTTCTAAGGCTAAAATTTAGCTACATTTAAAAGGGGGAAAAGCAGAATAATTACATAAATAAATAAATACATGGATAAGTAATCGGAATTTAAGTGGCTCACTGTGTAATATAAAATTGTTAAGCTTTCCTTAGAATGTCGCACAGTTGAAATGCAATCTTTAGTACTTTAAAACCATTACACACACCTCTTGACTGCACTAGAGTTAAGTGCTTTTGATGTGCTATAGTTGTACAAAAGTTTGTCTGTGACACAGTCTATGTCAGCTGATCGGGGTTGTAGCTGAATTAGATTAATATCCATTTTAGTAGACATTTCTCTGAGTATCTTTTGTCTAGCAGAAAATTCTGGGCAAATATCTTTTGACAAGTTGTATTTATCATGTCCCGTTCAGCTGATAACGGGGGGGGGGGGGGGGGGGGGTGTTCGTTGTTTTTTATTCATGCTTATGTTGTGACGGTGTCAGTCTGTGCTTTGTGTCATGTTTTATTTTAGCGGTGTCTCGTTCCAGCTGTGTGTCATTTTACTTCCTTTGTTTCATCGTCCCAATCTCAACATCAACCCTACGACCGAAACACTAAACCCTCACTGATTTAAATCACACCACCTGTCTGTGCAGTACTAGTACTTCAGTGAGTTCACAAAGGTTCTAAATGGTATGAATAGGAATGAGACAGCATTCTGAGAAATCTCATATGACATTATCTTGAGGACACCCAAAACATGCTTCATACAAGTAGGGAATTGTGTGTGTTTGTGATTGTGTGTGCGAGTGCGTGTGTGTGCGTGTGCGTGTGTGTTTACTATGTTGCCGAGGCACTTAAAAGCTGCCTGTCTGATGTTAAGACTCTTGTCTTACCAGGGGGTTTGAGGTAGCATCATTGTCGAATAATCAGTTACCTTTTTATCAAAACATCATTGATACACAAAATTAAAAGAAATTAGAAAATAGCTTCATCATTAAATCATTTTTCAGTTCTTGTGATTTCATTTAAACTTCTTATTGTCTTGGAACTTTGCTTTTCCCAGTGTTTGACTGTTCAACTTTTTCTTTTTTGTAATTGTTTTCTTCTGAGGCAACCCATGTTTAACGTGCCAGCACTGCACTGCGGGTAATTCCTTTTGGCAAGTCTGCATTCATTTGGACTTACAGAAAGTTTGCATTAAGGCTCAAAATATCTGCCAGAGAGTCCTTGTGCACTTGACAAATTGACAGCGGGACGCCCCAAGCCTTCACAGACTTAGTGTGCGTTCCAGTAGTCAATTTTGCTTAGAAAGGTTCCTAACTGAGGGAAGTGAAAGAAGTATCTGGATGGGGGCCATAAAAAGAGAGAGAATTCTCCAAATACTAAGTAAAGGAGCTTCAGCACTTCCTTCATTGCCTCCTTTAGCATGGGATACACCGGGGCTGTCCGTTTATGAAAGAAAAGGAGAAAATGCCATCCCATAATTCATTGCAAGAGACCATCCGTCCACTCGTGAAAACAATCAACATAAACAGTGGCACTGATCATGTTGATGCAGTTAATTGTAACTGCATTTTCCATTTTACGCCATAGCCTGCTGATATATTTTGAGTTTTTAACGTCACACTGCTGGAATCAAAACTACTTCTTGCTGAGTTGTCGCCTTGCGTGAAGAACATAGATTTATATAAGCTCCCCAAAGATTATGAGCTATAGTCACTGATCAAAGTGTGTTTAAGGTTTTGTTGAATCAGTTTGCATTAGTAATGTCCTTTGCTGTATTGCAGACTTTAGGATTATCATGAATTAATTTTTACTTCACGTCCGCTGGGAAAAGTGATGAGGCAATTTTACTGCAGTCACAGAAATCCTACACAGGGAGGAGGAAATGAGTTCTGCTGCATCACAGCAGGTAAATACTGCTATATAATATATAAATATAAGATGGGTTTAATTTTAGGTTGTAGGACAAATTTACTAAGCGGGCCAAATCATTGTGACACTGCAATCGCACGGTGATCTACTAACACTGAGCTGTAATTTTTTTACAAATGTGGAGCCAGCTCACTTCAGTAATAACCAGCATTCGAGAGCAGCACAAAATAGTGGCTCAAAAATCAGCCGAACCGAGAAGGGAGCATCAGGGAGAGAGTGCAGGTACATTAACCAAAATAATCCAGTATAAGCGCCGATTTTACGCATGTGTTTCCCTCTGAAAACAGCGAGGCAGTTCAGATAAACGAGAGGAGGATGAAGAAAGATCAATATGCTTTTTAATTAAGAGGATAACACTTGATAGAAATCGCTGGGCACTGTGCAAAGGGTTCTGAGGATTAAAACCCTGGTGGAGTGCAGGATTGATCCAGAGGAGAGCGGCATTATTACAAACTGAAACCTGTGAGGAACAGCTGACCTGTACGATGTGCAGAAGAACATTATTTGCCATCAGATCACGAGCCGTCCCAGTTACTGCGCCACATCACTGTTTGTTTGTTTGTTTGTTTAATAGGATATTACAACATTCAGACATTAATCTAACACAATAACAGATTCTTCAACAGCTGCATTTTCACAGACCTTTCACTTTTATTCATCACAGGTTCAATAGAGAGAAGTCGCTTGCTGTTTGCGCACTGTTGAGAGACAGTTCAGTTCAATTCATCTCTGCCCTGTTTCAGGAAAATTCCAGCATTACTGAGGAGCAGTGAGTGGGGTTTGCCTCGAAACACTCAACGTGAGGACTGTGTGGAGAGTTTTAGGAAAGAGAGTTTTGGCACTGCACTCACAACTTTGAGCCATCCACGCAAAGTGCTGGTTACGCACTCGTTCTGATAACATCTCGACCTCCTAAAAATACACACTCCCAGTAGCAACTATCACAACAGGCATAAGATGTGATGTTTGTGTGTGTGTCTGTTACATTTTGTGCAATTTGCAGTAAATTGTGTGCCACAGACTTTGTAAGAGTTTCACTATCAGGAGAAGAAAAATTTAAGTGAGTCACGCAAATATGAATTACAAATACATATGTCATAAGGCCAACTGCAAAAATACTCCTGGTCACAACTTTCGGTCACAAAACTAACATCTGCCTGTTTAGTAACTTAAGCAGCTCTTCAATGTCAAAAGAAGGCTCTGTGCTGCTGCAGACGTTAGGAAATCTGACCCTAAATATTCCTTCTTTAAAATTCCAACCTTATTTTTTACAGGCTGTAAATGATCTGCATAAAACAACAGGGTTAGAGCACTTTGTGGTGAATTGAGATGCGTATTTTGTAGTCCATCTTCTGCACAGTGTAATTTGAATACTGCAGACATCCGGACTCGGAAGCTTGTTCAGATTCTCTGCGCACCGCTCTTCTCTTTTCCTAAATCCTTATCAATTCTCCTACCCATCTTTTCTTGGCCTAGATGATGTTTTCATCAAGGTCAAGGAACAGAGGTTAGGAAAAGGAGATAAGATGGACTGACTTCACTCAGTCAGCCCTGTGTGTGTATATTTACTCATGCCTGTGTATTTGTTAGATGTTTGTTCTCCAGCACCTCGTGAGAACTTGTCAGTTCTCACTGTTCTGGCACTCTTTCAGGTGTTTGAGTTTATATTTTGCTCCTTTATGTTAGTTTCTCTTGGATTAATCTTACATGTCCCGTGTTATGTATTTCATCAAACCTTGTCTTTGGCAGCCTGTCTCTCCAATATCTTGACTTCCTTCATTTGGGTCTTCCTTTGATCCCCAAGCACATATTTTTTTTTTTTTTTTTTTTTTTGTTGTTTTTAATGATAAGTATAATTTCATACTGTTCCACATTTGTTCCTTGTTCTTAGAAATATGCAGGGAAAGAATCCTGACAAAAGAATACGGTTTTGGTGTGTTAATGACACCTGATAAGCCTAATTAAGATCACTCAGTCTAAAAGGTTCAAACACACTGTAACACATTCTTAATTTGGAACTTATGGCCAATTGTGTAGTTGTTAAGAATGACGACAAAAAAGCTGTTAAAAGAAAGCCTGGTACTTACATACTGCGACTTGTCCAGCGATGCTATGCTAACAGTTTTTAAGTTGTCCAGCAGAGCAGAGTCAAAATCCTGCAATCCAGCCCTAGAATAGACAATTTTGTCCTTCACGAAGATGCTGACGGCTCGTAACATGAAGGAGACAAACAGGTGCATGTGGATGTAGTTTCTGGTGCAGTGAAGACGCCTGCAAAGCGAACAGAAAATTTATTGTTGCAATTTAGAAATTATTAGTGCTCAATAAAGTTTTTTTTAAAAAAAAGTATAAGTCATGTGTCTTATGCAAAGCATTTTTGATAAATGGGGAAATGAGTCCAAGGCTAGTCTGCTGGCACTGTTGAGTGGAAATGCAAAAAATAAAAAGTATTAAGACACTTTAATTAGAGATTCTTGATAACATGAGCACTGACACCAGTAATACTGGTTGGTTCCAGCCAAAGATTTTAATGATTTCAGTCTTCTTCCTCCTGTGTTTTCTCGCTAATGCCAGCTATAGGGGTTGAAATATGAGTCTGTTTATATATGTGCCATTTAACAGAAAATAAATCCAGCCAGTTTTACACAACATACAGCTCTACCCCAACAGCAAGAGGAGCTGGTGACTAGTAGATAAACAGAGCTGACAGAGGGGATGAATCCTCACTGATCTTGTCTATTTCTGTCAGAAAAATGAAACTGTATGAAGCGCATGCCTGCCCTGTAAATCATGAAGTATAGAGCGCCATAACACACAGATGTACTCCAAGTTTTTCTACTGTACAGCAGCTAAAGAAATTGTCAAGGATTTTCAAACTATTGCATTGTAAGTATAGGTCTCTGGCACTGGCATACTGTTAACCTTGCAGAATTTTATAGCAGAAGCCAGCGCAGCACTTCTATATCTCGTTATATTTTGCTGCACTAAGTAAACACAGAGAGTATTAGAAACTGTAAAGACTTGCAAACAAATGTTCCCAATTTAAAGAGTACTAGTATTGCTGTCACTGCTGCTGCTGCTGCTGTTCCTGCATATAATTACATGAGCAGTACAGGAACATGAGGTGGAGAGATAGGGGAAGTCGGTTCAACGTTAAAGCCTTGCAAACTCCTATTCAACAAGCAGCCAAGTCATTGTCTTCGGGGTTAAAGACAGTGTGTGTGCGAGTGTGTGTGTGTTTTTGTGTGTGTGTGTAGAGGGGTGCCTTAGAAACTGCCAAGCAAAGACTCACAGACACAGTGTGGCGAACTCCCTCATAAGCGTCTATGCTGAATTTTGAACTACAGATCTATTTAGAAAGTATAAACAGCCTATGTGATTAATAAACGGATGCTTAATCCATAATTAATGTTTCGGAGAACACGGAGAGTGTATTTTTTATGGTATTAAAACACTAATTATTTGAGGGAAAAAAATTAAAATAAATTTTAGTGAAAGTAAAAATGGCAAGAACATTCCAAAACTGTTGGGATTTATTACACACCCATGCTTAACCATCACAACTGTTAAACACTACCCTCACCGCTACATCCTACAAAGATCCCCATAACTACAATCTATAATTATCAGTATTAATGCATCATTAATTACCACTCAGACCACAAAACATTAAAAAAAAATGCTAATTGCAAATGAGTCATTACATTGAAAGCATAGGAAATCTTCCATGTGTGGTACATGGAAGATTTGTGTGGAACAGTATGTTAGTATGACCTGAGGTTTTCAGATACTTCAAAACAATTACTTTCCAAAAGAATTAATCCCCATGTGTTTTTACTGGTCCGTGTTACATTAGATATCCTGGAAAACGCTGCATTGCTCAGAACCCCAACAAGCTAATTGCTGACTGTGGTTTGCATAGGTTAAAGTGCTGCAGCTTTTTAAACAAAGCTTTACATTGTGCAATGCACATTGTTTACATCGCCTCCAAAGAAGGGAAAACAGAGGTAGGCAGCACTAAGAGCTTTGGGAGCTGATAAAGAATCCAAATCAAAGATTTGTAAGCTGTTTTATGAAGTCAAAAAACACGGTGGCTTTAAGGCCTGTATTTGTCAAATGGAACCTTGATGGCTCTTTGAAATTTCAGCTGCAAATGATCCAGAAAATGTGCTCTGTTTGAGGTTTCCCTTTTTAAACATGCACCTCTGATCACCTCAGGCGCTTCAGCATCAGACGAGTAAGATGTTGTTGACTTAACTTTCAACTTCCATCCCTCCCAATCAAATCTTGCAACCCAGTCAAAACTTGGTGGTATTAAAATTAGGAGGAAGTTTTTTTTAACACGGAGAATAACCATCAAGGGTGGAAATAGTGCTCATTATTCTGTACTGCTTTTATGCAGAAGGTAGAAGAGACGTCTACCTTAAAAGGACTGTGACACTGGTGAAGTTCTCTACTTTTCTTGTGAGCTCTGTCATTAGTCTTTATAGCTGGACACTGTGGTCCTGCATGAACACTAGACCTTCTAGCAAGACTTAGCTACTCTGGCTTTTTCTTTCCCTAAAAATGAGTAGTTCAGTAGTTTTTGTTTTCTTGGGGGGGTGCGGGGGGGTGTCTTGTCCTCTCAGGATTTAAATCTTAAGGAAGACCCTCTTCAGTTAAGTGGGTTTTTCTGTTATATGCAATTCCAGGTGGGCAGGGATTTCTGAAAGGTTTTTGAAGTGTAGATAGGATTATCACACCTAGTGTAACACACCATAATAAATAAATCTGGAGAGCCCTGCCAGTGGAACTGCAAAATTAAAGGCAGTTTAAAATGATAGCCTCCTGTTTACTTGCATCTCTCTTAGGTCCATGTGGAAGGAGGCTTTCATCTACATCAAAGCTTTTATTTTCATAATTTAGATTTTAAAAAAAATTGTACTTCTTTACACTTGTTTGAATCCAGTTATGTGAGCAAGCAAGCTGTTACAGCAAGTCACATAATTTGTGGAGATATAAAAAAAAAGAGAGAGAGAGAGCTGAATCCAGTTTTCAAGTTCTTTTCAGAAGAATGTGGTTATTTGCTCTGTCTCCAGTTATTGGTTCATTGGAGCAGTGCCTGCCTGTTGTTGCTTGGATATCACCTGCCTTCAAAAATACTAAAAATAAGTGAATCCATGATTCTCTAATTTCCTTTTAAAGGTTACTTAAAAGAACAATATGATTCAGTACCAATTATTCCTTGAATGAATCAATTTACACAAAATCCTTTACCCTAATTAGGGATGGATATTGATAACTTTGATATCCATTGTATTTTTGAAGGTCAGATTCTGTAGCCATTCCTTTATTGGTTCCTGTTCAATTTTCTCACACACACAGATTTTCACCAAAGCAATATTATTCGCCAATATTACTGTAGTGTAGAAATACACTACAAAAAAAAGCTTGCATGTGATCCAGGTGAGCAAAAGCTCCACTGACAGGTCTTTGATCACATTTTTAAAAAAAAATTGGTTCATTAATTTAAAAGAAAAAAAAAGGCTTAGAGGCATATCCAGTGGACTGGATAAATTGGTGATGGTTCTAAATAAAAACTGTTTTTGATTGCTATTCCTGATAATTGGCATGAAAAATTGGCATGAAAAATTGTAGAAGTAAAGCATTACTGGGTATTCACTAGTAGTAGTATGAGTATGAGAAATAGTATGAGAAAATAAGACCAGACTGACCAACCTGTGCACCACCTGGATTGACTACAAGAAAGCCTATGAGTCACTGCCAAGGTCAACAGGACCCTGAGAGCCTTCATCAAGAAATCAATGGGGATGTGGAGGACAACACTAGAGGCCAACTTCAGAGAAGCTACTGGCATCAGGACAAGAAAGTTCTTTACCTGCATGGAGGGTTTCACCCCAAATCCAGCACCCTGAGACTGTACACTAAGCGGAAGGAAGGAGGCCGAGGACTAGTGAGTGTCAGAGCCACTATCCAGGATGAAAAAAAGATCCATGAGTGCATCAGGAAGATGGCCACAACTGATCATGTGCTTAATGAATAGCTCAGGCAGCAGAAACCCAAAAAAGAAGAGGAGCAAGAACAGGAACCTGCACAAGCAGAGCCAGTCAAGCAGCCAGCATCACCAGAGTCTTCAGCCTCAGCGTCCACAGCGCTGCCAGAGTCTTTATAGCTGGACACAGTCAAAACCAGTCATGGTCCTGGGCTCAGTGTTTTCAGTTCTTTGGACTTTCATTTTTTGTTATTTAATGTCTCCCAGTGTTTCTTGCAGTTTTAGTTTCCTTGTTTGTATCCTCAGGCCTTAGTTTCATGTTCTGAGTGTTCTTGGTTATAGTTTATTTATAATTAATTGCCCTGTTTCCCCAGCTGTTTCCCTTCTCCCTCATCACCTCCTGTGTGTATTTAAGTCCCCAGTTTTTGTGGGAAATCAGCAATAAAGCTGTGGTTTTGAGTTCACATTTTGCCTTCAGAGTCCTGCCATTGGGTGTTCTTTCTGCCTGCCATACTGCCCACTGTGCCACAATTGCTTCCACTTTGTTATCCCACTAACAGTAGACTGTGGAATATTTAGCAGAGCTCCTGAGAGTGACCCATTCTTTTTCAAAGTTTGTGAAAGAATATTATATTATATAATATTATATTATATTATATAATATTATATTATATTATATTATATTATATTATATTATATTATATTATATTATATTATGAAGCTCTGTTTCATTAATAATTCTTGTTTTGTGTGGGCAATTCTAAACAGCTGAATCTGGGAAAACTATAAATAGGAACAAGGCACCGTGCCTTATTAATTAAAAGATCATGAGCAAGCTTATTAGTGAAGCTACAGTATTGAGCAAGAAATGAGAGAAAATATATAGTTCCATGGATGATAAACCTGCAGTGCATCTATGAGCAGGAGCATGAATGAACTAAACTGGCTGCAGGCCTTTGTACTTCAGGAAGTTTCAGTGCTTTCTAAAGTGCATTATACCCCAATTGAGTGCACAGCTTTAGTGTTTTTTTAGATCTTCTGGCAAAGAAAAGCCCTACAATGATATAAATGTGCATGGTGTGACTTAATATGGGCTTACCAGGACAACTATACACATTTCTTTTGTGTTATTTCTTATTTATTTTTAGTTAGTTAGTTTTATGTGTGGCACTTGGAAGAGAAATTTTAAAAATTGTAGCAGTCACTGATAAATGCCTGGATATCAGTCACAGTCTGACACATGTTTTGTCAATACAAGGGAACCAACTCTCAGTTCAATCCTGAAAGTAGAACACACAAGCTTGACAAAAAGCAGCAAAGCGGGAAAAAATGGTCATGGTGTATCACAACTTTGACAGTGCACAGTATCAACAGACAGGGCCACCTTCACATTCAATTCCACCAAAATCAAATAGCTCAGTCTTTCCAGCCAGGCTGTATAAAACAGCTGGCATGGTATTGACTGATTAGCTGGAACACTTAAATTCACTTTGGTGAGTGTGCACTACTTCTTTAACCCTGTGATCATTTGGGATGTATTTGCATGGCACTGCACAGGGTGTGTGTGACTTAGATGTTTATTATTATTATTATTCTCAGTAGTAGTATACACCCATATCCAGATATGAATACTGAAATATTTAGAATAGAAAATATTGAATCTCAAAACTCTCGTCATGTAATGGTCCTGGGTCTTGAACCCAGGGTTTTGAGTTATTTGGTCCCTGTGTCCTTTTATATATATTGTTTATTGTTTCTTGGTTGGTTCATTTTTGTAACTTGTATTTTGAGGCCTTTTAATCTTCTTATACTTGAGTCTTTATGTTGTTTTTGGAGTTTGCTTTCTTAGTCGGTGTTTTGGAACTTTAGATTAATAGATAAAATAAACTCATGTGAAAAGGAAAAACTACCAGAAACCAAAACTTAAACTCAAAAAATTCTATGTCTAGTAATTCTGAGCCTTAATGGTTGAATTATTTGAGTTCTGATGGTTTTTAGTTCTAAGGTTTATTTGTTTTGTTTTTTGGTTACTGTTACAATGTCCAGTATTTTGACTTATTTCTTGTACAGTTCCTGCTGTGGAAATCAAGGTACACACAAACAAGCTGTCTTTATGAGTTGTATTTCTCTTTCCAGCGGGGTCAAACAACAGTACAAACAACGTGACAGTAGGCTCCATGTTTTATGACCAAGAGGGACTGCAAGCCTAGAATATTTACATAGACAAGTTATCTCTCTGCCAAGGTCACAGAGTGCTGTTTGAACAGTGTGTAATAAAACATTGCTCATACATCAACATGCGGTATTTCTGAACAATTACATGGAGACAGAATATGACAGTTTTTCATTCAGCACGGTCGGTCTGACACAGAGAGGTACAGAGTCTTAACATTTTCTATTACGTTCCCTCAGTCTCTCTCTCTCAGTTCTTCATCTGCATCTGTGCTTCTGTGTTTGTCCTCTGTGTCCCTTTGTCCTTCTCAATGTTTCATTGAGTTCTGTCTTTATTGGTTATCTTTTGGTTACTTCCTGTTTAATTTTGAAGCCTGATTTCCCTTCATGCCTTAGATCAGTTTAATGTCCACCTTGTGTTTACCCTGACTGAGCTCACCATTGTAATCCCTTTCACCTGTTCCTTATCACCCTCCTGTGTGCAATTCAAGGATTACCTTGTGTGTATTTATATAGTATCGGTACGTGTTTCCCTCCCTGCTCTTCTTGGCTTTAGTTACTTTGCATTTTGGACTCTGTTTAGGATTTGCTATTTTTGGACACGTCAGCCACAATAAAGGCTCACTTTCACTATTTTGTTCTGTCAATTCTGCCTCTGACGTTTGTGTTTTGGGTCCTCATCTCTACACACTCCAGCATGACGGGACAATGTTCAAATTTTAATTTGAATACTCTTTTATTATTTGTGTTTCCTGTTTTATTCTGAAAGGTTCTTATTTCTGTCTGTTTTTCTCCCCCTATTTATTTATTTATTGGACTAGTTTACCTGCATTCAATTAGGTTTATGTGTTTAAAGCGGCTGAGTTTACCTCCCTGAGTTTGTGTTTAAGCAGCAGCTTTTATTAATAGAAGGTTACACGTGGTTGCTTTAGCACCTTCTTCTTTTGCATCCTGCTTTTGGGTCAGGATTTCTTTTTATTATTTCTACTATTCTTTAACAGGCCCAACAGAGACGCTGTTTAGTGTTTTAGTTTAGATTTGTTATGAGCACATCTTCGATTTCCATATGCGGATGTGTGGGACGGCAGTGCCTCCAAACGCCACACTCTAAATTCGACTAATTAGCGTTCTGCCATTTTAAGTATACTCAACTTTGCATCCTCTAAATGTGGGTAGAAATGGTTCATGTGAGCAGCAGGACACAAATATTCCAGCTAAAGAGAGCGCTGACAGACGCATCACAAGAATATAAATATCCCTGGTTGCTGAAGAATTTTCATAACCTGTAAAGTGCATGTCTGTAAGGCATTAAATGTTATTTTTAAGTTCCTGCCACTGCCAATTTTCCGAATACAAAGTAGGATGAGCAGAAACAGTAGGAGTCCTCTTCCCTCTGTCATTCCCCTGTTTTCTTTCTCCAAAAGCTCAGAGACAGTTTTTGTGATTTAAACTGCAGTTTGTCAAAAGGACAATTCATCATTTAAGCAAAACCAAAAACTGCTCTCTTACCGGAAGTATCCAATAATCATGATGGCCACCAGCAGAGAGGTGAAGGACACGGCATAGCCAATGGTGTACATGACATACAACCGCTCAAAGAAGTCTTGCTGTGAAATTGAAGAAAAACATTTGTTTAGTCCACTCCTCCTGGAAAAGACTCACACAATATGCACAAGCATGACTCTCAATAGGTTGGTGAAAATCTGTCAATGAGAACAAGAAAGCCCTCACAATTGGAGTTTAATTAAAACAGAAAAATGCGTCAGCATTACATCCCTAATCTTTGATAGAGTAGAAATGACTTCAGGAGTTTTAAAGACGAACACATTCCCCGGAAATCTAAGATAAAGTAATCTCTTCAAGGACTGGTTAGACTCAAAGCAGCCAGAAGATTCAGGCGATACCGCGAACAAAAGCTGGCTATAGCTCTCTCCCCGCTGATGTTTTATTTTCACAGAGCAGATGACATCCCTGGCGTAGTGTCGTTGCTTAGATGAATAGGCTGAATATGAAACGCTGTGTTGAATGAAATTAAAATGCAAATTTTATAACGGCATTATTAATTTTCTTGACAAGAATTTAATTCTTTGTAAAGATATATGATGATGGAGGAGGATTCAGGCTGGACTAATCCATATTTTTAAAGCAACAGACCTGTAAGTTTTTTTGTAAACCACGTCTCAATTCATATTTGAGACATTATGTGTTAGGTTTATCTTTAAAACGTTGTACCACTCTCTCACTGTCAGTCGTGATTTCACAAAAGCTCCAGAGCATCTTTTCCAAATCAAGTTTGTCTACAATATACTAAAAGTTGTGCAGATATTTTTTCGTACAGTCACTATTTTTTAGTACAAAACAGCCTCGCTTTTTGAATCTGTAATTCAGCACTGAATCAAGATATATGACGGAAGCTTATCTGTTCTCTCAGGCTGCAAATGAATATCATTCTTCATATTTGTCACTCCTCCAAACTTAAGTGTCTCAGCAGAGTGAGGTTTCTGCAGCAGCACGCCAAGCCTTTTTGTTCCCTACTACAGTACACCCACTTCAAACACGAGGCAGCCAAAGTTAGCAATTAGCTGGTGAACAGAGCAGCAGTTAGCACCTAAAAAGTCAGACATTTCCCCCTGGAGTCGTTAGAGACAAACACAGAGACCAAAAAAACACATGGCCGCCAAATTTTTTTTTCAAAATACTAATGATGCTCTATTCTTCTGTCTGTGCTGTGAATACACTTTTACAATAGCTGCTGTAAAAGGTGGTGTGATGGCATGTTAATGTCACTAATGCGATGTCAGGTTGGATAGCGTGTAATCCGTGTTTTTCTATAACATTTTGGGTCCACTATACACGTACGTGTAGCGGCCGAATCAGTGAACGAAAGTAACTTTTAGATCAAATATAATTTAAATGTCTGCAAACACAGGCAGACGAAGAAAGAAATTTCTCCAGTTATAAGATTTTACAGCCTGCTTGGTCCTCAAATGGCTAAAATATCAAAAGCTAAAATTGACATTTAGCGAACAGCACACTAATCATTATGGCTGCAACTAGGCATTATTGATTATGTCTGATATTCAAGACAAGCAGACTATGTGATTACTTATTCTGTTGGTTGGAGCACATATTTTCCATATTTTTTAAGTAAATCTGCTATGTGATTAGTCACCAGCATCTGAGAATGCTTTATTTAGTTTCTTCATCAAATGTCTACTTTGTATTTTATTAAGGGGGGAAAAGAGCATATCTGGATGGAAGGAACCCAAGGAGGTGTAAGAAATGCTTTCTGGGAGATGATTACAGAGGTGGAAAATAAGACAATCAGAATCCTGCTACACAAACGTTGGCAGTATTTCAGACTTTCTTTTAATCATTTTTCTTTTACAACCTGAGAAGGAAAGCATAATGAACAGCTAACAACTCTTAGTTATGCAGCCTGTGATGAGAGGCCGAAAGCTTACATTGCCTCGTGTTAAGGGATAACAAGCAAAAAAAAGGTTGAAACTTCTGCTTCAGAAGATGAGGAGCTGTTCAGTTGTTAGACACCCAGCAGCTATTGTTATTCACAGGCAGCCACCTCTGCTGGATCTACTAAAATCTGCTTGCATGTATGTTTATTGACCTTCATGCAATAGTGCAAAAGTCTTGACTCACCCCTCATTTCTTTATATTTTTAGAAAAATGAGAGATGAGGCAGCGATTTATTGAAATATGTGTAAACATACGTGAAAATATAGTACATGTGCCAAAAACAGAGTTTATAACAAGCTTCAAAGCCAATGTTTGGTTATGACCCCGTTTATTCTTCAACACAGCCTGAACTCTCTTAGGCAGCCTTCTTGTAGTTTCTTTAAGTAGTCTTCAGGAACAGTTCTCCAGGCTTCATGAAGGACATTCAAAGCTCTTCTTTGGATGTTGGCTGACTTTTCATCTCTTCTGTGTCAACATGATCTCACACTGCTTCAGTAATGTTGAGGTCTGGGCTCTGGGGAGGCCAGTCCATGACTGGTAATGTTCGTGTGTGTGTGTGTGTGTGTGTGTGTGTGTGTGTGTGTGTGTGTGTGTGTGTGTGTGTGTGTGTGTGTGTG
>JAVDPK010001790.1:147092-163834 GCA_034780415.1 Cichlasoma orientale | reverse complement strand
TCAGAGCCTGTACTTCTTTACTTTTACTTGAGTAAAGAAGTTGAACCAGTACTTCGACTTTTACCAGAGTAGTTTTTTACACAGGTACTTGTACTTCTACTTAAGTACAGAATGTCAGTACTTTTGCCAGCTCTGATCACAGCACACCTTCAGGGGTCTAGTGGAGCCCATGCCTCAACAGGTCAGGGATGTTTAGGGAGCAAAAGGGGGACCAACACAATATCAGGCAGGTGGTCATAATGTTACGCCTGATTGATGTATGTAAAATGCAGTGATTTTTTAACAATACAGAAAGAATTATTCATGCATGTACGGTGGCTTTTCATACATTATATTCTTTGTCCCAGGCTTAGATGAATGTGATAATAATGTGATAGATAACGCTAATATAATTTTTTGTTTGTTGTTGTTTTTCCCCATCAAATGTAGCAGAGGCATGTGGTCTACATATTTACCTAATATGTGAAAGGTCCCTGCTTTGAGATCAGGAGGAGGCACAAACCCCTTCGGGCTGTGTGAGAAAGGGCAACCGGTGTAAAAATCTGCAGAATCAAATATGCAGAGCTATATGCTGTGGTAAACCCTTGTGAAGCTTTCCTGTGTGGCCCATCACAGTAGCTGCACCCTCAGCTGCAAAGCCAGCACACTGTGCATGAAATTTTATCAGAGATGCCCTTCATAGCAAGTCTGTCTAACTTCAGGATGTCACGCTACCCTGAGTCATCACAGTAGGAATATTTCTAGGATTTTTTTGTGAGTCTCCTGATGCTCTGAATTCTGTTCATTTCTGTTCAGGTACATGTAGACCAGAGAGGAGTAAATCCCTCCCATGTTCACATGTTCAGTATCTTACTTTAGTGCAGTAGCATGCTTGCATTTGCTAATTAGCACTGAACCCAAGCACAGCCGTGAGGCAGGTGATGAGTAGGTAACGTGAGGTCCAACCTTGAAAAGCTGGTGTGAGTACAGTTTGAGGTCACATCCCCTCTTCTTCACTTTCATCAGTTAATGCAGAATTTAAAGCAGAATTTTGGTGGTGTATAAATTCTTGGAGACACGCAATAGTATAGATTAATTCTTAATCTACTCACATGTTGCAAAAAGTGTAGTCCTTGCCTATTTAATTATCTAACATTTGGCATGGATGGAATTTAAAAAATATATAAATAGTATGCTAGTGAGATTATTACAATGAATGACTTATGAGAAAATTATTCTCCCAAGCACTTCAGTTGCCCTTTTTTACACTGATTTTCCTCAATTATTTAACCATAGAAGTGAAAATGACTGAGATAACAAATGTATAATATTTTAAGGGAGCAATTTGCATTTCTTCTTCTTCTCTGCAGCCTTTTTTCTTCATGCAAATCCAACATGCTTTCCATTTTGAGAGTAATATGGAAAATATATGTGTGACCTAGTAAGATTGCTGTCACAGTCTTTCCCCAAACGTGACCAGGATTGTTATTCAGACATCACACTCACATGTCAAGCTGCCATCAGATTTGCATAACAGGGGGCATGTCTGGAAAAGGACTTTATATTTATCCCAGGACACCATAACTGTCCTTATAAATTTTGATGCAATCAATCCTTTAGTTGGCTGTGTTGTCATAGTTTGGACCAAAGTGAAGAACTGACCAAAGAGATACTGCTGGCTAAAACAGAGCAACGCCTATGCACCGTGTCCATTTCACACTTTGCCTCTTGTAGGCGTGAATTGTTACAGGAAGTTGCAGTAACTTGCAGTACCAGCAGGGTGCAACATTTAATTTCTAGCCAACTACTTTCTTCCATCTTTGAGACACGCCCAGGACTGGCGATATGCACATGAGAGGATAGGCAGCTCTATTACACACTTTGCTGTGATACTGGGTTAAACAGGGATATCGCTCTGACAAAATGCCCGAATGCATCTTTTCAAACCCTGATACAGGTTTTAAGTGACTTCTTATATGAGTCTGAACAAAAAGATCTATTTTTTCCTTTCTTTACTTTTATTACTTTTCAATATTCAGTCATTTTCTTTGATTGTTTAAATTTGTTTCTTTTCAGATTGTTTTCCATTTATTTTACTTACAGTTAATGTCTCATTTCCCCTCTGATATTCTCCTTAATTTGCTTCACTTCTTACAGAACTCCATAACCTCTCAGACCCACTCCCAATCACTCAGTATTACTTGTGGCCAAAAGTAAGAGGAAAGCTTGTGCCCACGTTTTTAAATGTCAGGTCAGTGAGCAGCTGCGTAAGGGTTACCACAGATATTTTTCTTTTTAAGACTCTTGTAAGTGTTGTCTTAAAATTTTAACATCTAGCTTTTTCTGCGATTATTCTGGGTTTCCTAATGCAAGTCTGATATGCACTGAAAAATTGAGCAAAGACATCATTACAAACTCAAGCTGTCACACAATCTTACAGCCTGTCCAGGAAAATAACACTGTGGTTATTATACTACGTCAAGCTTACAGAACCATGTACAATTAAATTTATAGCAGACTATTAAGCAGAAAAATCAAACAGATTTCATATTCTTTGCAGATCATGTTTAAGATGTGTATGTTTCAGATTTGGAGCATTAACATTTCCCAGTAGAGTTAATTATAGTTAACATGCTTTCAGAAATATGTTAAAGCTCCATCTGGAGAGTGGCAGGAAACTTGGACTAACTCTTGATTTATGCATGTATAAATTAAAGACACTGGAAGAGCCAACTGATAGACTCTCATCAGTGTTATAATGCTTAGTTAACTCAAAGCATTTGGTAGAAGCTTGGGAAGGATTCCCAACTTGTTTATTGACTAAATTTTAACAACTTGAACATCAAGTACAAGATGGGGCATGTTTAAAGTAGAAGCTATAATATTTAAAACTAAAACAACAATCTTGATCTTGCAACCACTGTTCCCTGGCCATTTTTGTACCCTAAACCACACGTAGCTGCGAGAAAAACTAAGTGAACTACGTAATTGGTCATCTAAAGCTCCATTTATAGTCCTGTGCTGAATCCATGTAGAGCCTATGTAGTTGATTGCATCGTCGTTTGCATCTGTGTTGCTCTGCAGTCACAACTGAAACTGAGCTAATCACATTGGAGTATATTCAGCAGCAGCTGCTTCTACTTAAATGCTGGAAAGGAAGACTTTATGAAAGGTATTGAGTCTAAACATTGTCAAACAGCATATGTCTACTAAAGCCCGACCTATCTGCAGGTGGATATTATCAGCCAATATTAGCTGTTTGCCACTCTGTTGGTATTGGCATTTTAATAATATTATTATTTCTAATAAATGAAAATTTAAAAAGCAAAGAAGAGACTGGAATAACACCCTTCAACCATGTTATGAGTGGTGATGTTGCAAAGTTTGTCCACCAGAGGGCACTCTGTAACGTCAGGTAACACCACAAACACAACACACCTGATCCAAGCAGAGTCGGGCAGAGCGTAAATGAGTAACTAAATAACTACACCTAACAAATCATAGGGAAAGATGTTGTTTCATGTGTCTGAAAGGAAAAAAAATGAATATTTTTAAATCATCAAATATCAGTATCGGTCTTAAAAACCTTATATCGATCAGGCTCTTTGTCGTGGCCCTCCACAGCAGTCCCAGTTTCATTAATTGCTCACCCCTGCTCTACCGGATATAACACAGCACTACAAATAAAGCTTGATTCATAGGTGTGGACAGTCACAGTGTTGGGGGAGAAAGTAAATCCATAAAAAGAAGAACTGGTTGAACCTCCTCTAGGAGGAATAACCTCAAAATAAGCAGCACCTTATACCTTCAAAACATTTCAGAGAAATTTTGGCCCATAACTGCTTCAACTCAGCTCAGGAGGGGATAGTTCTCTAGATGTCATTTCAAAGTATCTCTATATCCATTCTATTTCTAGGTACAAGCAGCTCTACTGATACTTAAAGCCTTTAGCTCTTACCCTGTGCTTCTTCTATCACCTTAGGGAATATTATGTGTTGTGTTGCTGTTGAGTCATCTTTACTGGGCACCCAATTTTATCAAAGGTGACCACAATACTAAATCGTCTTCATTTATAGACAAATTTCCTAATGTTGAGCAGGTAAACAGCTCAAGGATTTTTCTAAATAAAGGTATCCGTATCCCACACCTCAAATCTTTTTTCACTAACTGGACTCCATGTTTACTCATTCCTAAGCCAAACAGCCCAGCCTAAACCCAGCCATCTCACTGAGGGTGGCTGATTGGTATAGAGCAGATGTTTGAGTTTCAGTCCCAGGATAAACAACTACAGTGCCAGGCACCAGAATCAGTTTGTTAAGAACATTTAAACCCCTGAAATCTCTGTTGTGGATACTTGGTTAAATGTAGAAAGAAGCTCCCCTCTTTATTTCATAACCTAAAACTTCACAGCATGGACTTCCTGTGGACATAAGCTACAGGTAAACTGAAGCTGGTGCTTAATATGCACACCCTGTATTTGATGTTGCAAATCAGGCTGACGTGTTGATTACTGACTCAGATTTCAGCCAGTGAGGCTTGGTAAGCTTTACCAAATCTGACTCCAGGCTCTGCATTGATCCCCACAATTTGTCTAACAATACAAATAAGCCAAACATTTAAGCCAGAGAATTCCACTGATGAAACAGTTACACTAAAGGTTAATCTGTGCGATTAAGAATGAAAGGTGTTATCTTCCCACATCTTGACTTAGCCGGCTAAATGTCTATCTTCATGAAAAATGCACAAAGAATTGGTGACAGACGTGGATGAAATTAAAGCAGCTGTGCAGGACGAGGATCACACTTCACTTATATGAGGATCATACTAAAGCAGACAGTCCTAACTTGCACTGATTCAGATTTCAGGGTTCAGAAAACAAACTAGAACAATGCCATGGAATCAGAAGCCTTTTTTAAAGTATATTCAGGTCATTCATTGTTATAGAGGATCCAGTGCTGAAGTCACTGTCCATGGTGCTGTAAATGCAGGAACACTCTCCTGCCCTCAACATGCTGCAGCTTATGCTTCGCTATAAACAACTGGGACTCATCAGTGACTAATATCACAGCATGTTGTGATTCATGTGTCAAGATTTTACTCAGTCCAGCTTCGTGTTACATGCAAAATATTCTATTCAGATCTATTTGCCTTTAAAAAAAAAAAATAATTCAAAATTAATTATCTAAATTCCAACATACTGCTGCTGCTCAGAGGAGGCATCTGGTTCTGTTTTTCCATTTATTTTAAAAGTGATGCTTTAAAAACCCATCAGATATAATGCGTTCTGTAAGGCAACTAATGTGGGCAATGTGCTGGCAGCTGATGGTTATTTTAGAACAAAATAAAAAAATCTGATCTGGAACAAATTGCTCCTGACAAGTTAGACCCTCTGATATTGATTTCATGACGAATGGAAGGAGGGGGAAATATGATGTAGATGCGGACACATTTTACTTCATACTTTGTCAGAAAAGTTTACAGCAAAAAATATGTGACATATACTGTTATATTCCTGGATTATGACAATTCTCTGTTGCTGCTCCTTTATTTATTTATGTATTTATTTAGGTATAATATATATAGTTATATATGGCAAACAGAAAATGTGCAAATGCACACAGTAAGTGCATGCATGACTGCTGTGTTCTTTACAGACTGCTTGCTGTGCCTATACAGAGGGGAAATGAGGCGTGTTACTCCACATAACGGATATGTGCGCACTTCTTCTTTTCTTCTGCTGGACCAACATTATATAATGAGAATTTATAATATCATGTTTCTATTAAGCTTCTTTAGGCTCAAGAGGGGAAATAATTGTTCGAAAATATGACTTCAGTAGCACAAAGATGCCGCATGCTGTGGCGCGTATGGGCATAGCGTTTCTTACCTGTGCGTCAACCGAAGTCCAACACAGGAAAAAGTTTGGGACTAATATCCATAAGAGAAAATTCATAGTTCGTCGATCTGCCTTCATCCCCAGCTGTGTAAAAATAACGCTAGGTTAAATGGTTAGTCGTAAATCCTGTGTTCTCGGAGTATCGCTGCTTCAGAGCGCAGCATTTTAGGAAAGTTTAACCCAAGTTGTGGTCCAAACCTGAGCCGTCCGCGCAGTGGAAGCGGCCGCGGAGTTTATCAGATTCCAAATTCCACGTTTTCCCATTCGGACAATCCTCTCGTGCACTCAGAAATGTTTCCAAAAAAGACTCCGAAATCACCACACTGTCATCCTGTGCAGAATCCCGGACGTGCGCGAAGACACTAGAGATTCCCGTTAAGTCTGTGATGTGACGCGAAAAGACAACACGTAGCTCCCGACGCGTGTGCCAGGGGGGAATGGTGGGGTTGAAGTAGTGTCATTCTGAAAAACCTTCTCTGTCATAAATACCCTCAGCAAGAAGATTTTGTTTCCTCTCCTCGCGCACTGATTCATTGCCTTGGGTAAGGGGTAGGAGCTGTGTCGCTGACTGCTTACAATGGCGTGGGTTTGGAGTCAACACTGGGGGGGATACGTTAGGCGGGCAGTCTGGAGATCCTCCTCCAGGAAATTTAGAACATAAAAGACTTAATTTTCTGCTTATTCGCTAAATTTATTGTCTCACTTTGTGCCTTTCTGCATCAAAATTTGCTGATATTTGCCTTTACTTCTGTAAGAATTCAACAATGAATATATGAAAAACTGTTAAAACTTGGAAAATGTAGGTTAAAGCTCTATCATGCAAAGAAGAAGCCATCTAAACATGGTCTAGAAACGCTGCCGTCTTCTCTGGGCCAAAGTTCAATTAAAATGGACTGAAGCTAAGTGCAAAATTGTTCTATGGTCAGATAAATCAAAATTTTAAATTCTTTTTGGAAAACATGGATGTCACATCCTCCAGACTAAAGAGGAGCGGGACCATCCAGCTTGTTATCAGCACTAAGTTTAAAAAAAAAAAAAAAACTTGCATCACTGATGGTATGGGGGTGCATTAGTGCATGTGGAGCTGGCAGCTGGCACATATGGAAAGGCACCATCAATGAAAGGTATAGTAAAAGTAAAGAAGAGGGGATGCTGCACAGTGATACGCATGGCTGGCCCTGCCCCAACTTTGAGGTGTGTTGCTGCCATCGAATTCAAAACGATCTTATTCTTTTCTTAAAATGATACAGGAGAGATTCACAGGCCTTCCTCTCCCAAGCCACCTCCTCCGGGTCTTCTGGGGGGACACCAAGGTTTCCCAAAGCCAACAGTGAGACATAATCTCTCCAGGGTGTCTTGGGTCTAGGAGGCTCCCAGGAAACTTTTTATGATGAAAAGTTGCAGCTCTTCTGAGCCCCCTCCCAAATGAGTGAGCTCCTAACCCTGTTTCTGCAGCTGGCCCAGGCACCCTATCTAGGAAGCTCATTTCTGTGATCTCATTCTGTTATTCACTACCCATAGCTTATGGCCATAGGTGAGGGTGGGAACATGCAGGATATCGACTGGTAAATTGAAAGCTTTACTTTCATACTCAGCTCTCTTCACCATAAAAAACCTTGAACAGCATCCGCATTACTGTCAATACTACACCACTTGGGCCAGCTACTCCTCCTCAACCTGGAGTGGGAACTCCAACCTTTTACGTCTTAGAACCTTGGCTTCAGAGCTGGAGAGGCTAGTTCTCATTCATGCTCCAGATTCTCACTACAATTGTAAAGGGACTGACAACAGTCAGTCCCTGTTGTTGTAGCAACAGGCCAGATAGCTCATAAAAAAAAAAAAATTACTACATGATTGCAGCACAGTGGACAGACAACAGAACTGTCTAGATGTAAGAGATTTTTCTGCTTAGTGCAGACCCTGTTAGGAATTTCTCATCTACCTTTAGGAAGAGCGACACTGGCCTTGCTTACACAGCATCCCTACTTTTTCTGATAGATTAAAGGTGAAGGAGCTGTGTTAGCATATGTGGATTGATGAGAAGACGTGAATAAAATATAGACAGGTGGAATGAGAACTACACTCTAGGACATGACCTTCAGAGCTAAGTAGCAGCATGTAATACCAACACCTGGTCACCTGTGTTTTCCTTGATATTGCTGAGTGTCCTTAAGGCAGGAGTGAGCCTGGACTCTGCACTCTGAAGCAAGTTCAACATACTCAGGATATCTTTCCATTATCTGGCTTCACTTACCCTAATCAAGCAGTTAAGCTTTGTGGTCACATAAATGTCAATTAGCCAAACCAAGGTTTCTCAGTCGAGCTGTATTGGCACCATCTGACCATTTAGAAACATCAACAAGTCTGCAGGCAGCAGAGAAACTGAGTTAGCAAAGAAAGTAATACTATGTGAAAAACAAACACACAATACACGCATTAAAAACACAGCTGCTGCAGACAAATCAGCAGAGTGTGATTCTGTGTGTGCAAGAGGTGCCAGAGCATAAAAGAGCTGTGTGAACAAGGCTGAAAAAGACATACCATATTATTAATGTTCAGCCTATTTGCAGCCAGGAAAGAAAGCTGGAAAAAAATGCTGATACTGTAAGTTAACTGACTTGTTAGTATCACAGCATAAAACAGTTTTACGTTTTATTCTTTCAGCTGTAGCTCTGTCGATGTTTATTGATGTGAAAGCAAGTAAAGGATATGACGATGTGAAACACCTTCATAATTTGGATAAGTTCAAACCCTGTTCTGGCCTCTGGTCTCACAATAAGTGATGTGCAACCAAATGTCTGGCATTTTAAAAAAAAGTAGACTGCCCAACAATTTCTATTTCACTGCATTCCAACTCAAGTTGAGCAGTTTCTGTCTTTCATTCAGTATTTTTAGTGTTGTGCTGACAACGCAGGAAGGGAGCATCCCCATTCAAACCATGGAACATGAATTTAAGAGACAGAAGCCTGCCAGCTTTTTTCCTTTTTTCCGTGCTATTACGTTTGCACTCTAATCAGATTGTGAATTAAGAGGGGATGAGAGCGGATGGCACCTGTTTTATCAGCGCAAATTGTCTTGCTTTGCCAGCAGCAATTTTGTGTGAAAACCCAAGCCCGTTCACCTGCTCTTTAAAAGGTCTGCGACTGTTTATAAAGCACTTCGTTCTCAAATCAAAACAGAGTGAACAATGCACACGTGGGCAGAGCCTGCCTGGTGACTCATTAATGAGCTGATGCATTTAGCACATACTCCAGGACATCACACTGTGAGCAGCATCCTGTTCAGATGGTAACTGCTGATGGCATGCAGCTGTCAAATTGACATTTGTTGGCCAGCGTTAACCTAAACTGAAATGTCTGTAAAATAAACCACTTCACAACCTTATGTTAGCAGTCTAACAATAGAGAAGAGGAATGGGGAGAGGCAGCGAACAAGAGGGAGAAATTGTGTGTGTCATTCAAGCATTTTCTAAATGTACTTTCACGGAAATAGAAATATATCCTGGGTGTAATGAATGTGTTCTCTCTGATAAACAGTTGTAACAGGCTGTGATTATAGGGTGAAGCACTCATTTTTTTTCCTCTGTTCAATTATTGGAAAAAGTCCTGCACTTACATTTTTGTAACATCACTCGAAGGCGTGTTCACAGGGCTCGTGTCATAACCTTGGCACAGTTAATCCTTGTTGGCACCTGGAGTCAGATCCTAAAAAAACTAAAATACCTCTAAAGCTCAGGAACCAGATCTGGTGAGGTGGGTGGGGGCAGTTGGTAAGATGGACCAGTTTGAGTGGAAGCCATTTAAATAAATGTGGATATTTGTTCACATGTTGCCTTGCATTTTCCTATTTTGAGCAAACCTCGTCTGTGGGCTACCTCGCCCCACACGCCTTAAGCCAGTTTGTGACATGTAGTCACAGTGACATCACTCACTCTGTACCATCATGCATGAAGTTAAAGGAGCAATTACAGAAAAGAGAGCAGTGCAACATAATCTGCCACAATGTATTTTAATAAATAGTTTCCTAAATTATGCTAGATATTTTTGCTAGATAATTTGTCACATTTTAATTCCATGACATTAGTGATATAATTAATATTGCGGGGAAAATCAGCCAAGTATTCTCCAAATAAATAATTTTGAGACACAACCCAACTTAACCATCAGCAGTAACACACCCTACTGTTAAAATCATCTTTAATGGTAATGTGTTGGTTTATCTGTTAAACTCAAGTCATTTGGTCCTTTTAGCGATATTTAAGGTGCATCCTGTGACGCCTGTGGGGCCAATTATCTTTTTTCAAGATGGAAATTTTGACTTCATGACCCAAGTTCACTTATAAAGTGTATTAGAAAACAATAAATGCTAACCAGAGTGCTTTACAACTGTTAGAATATTTTCTTGTTTTGTCTGCTGTGTTCTCCTGTGTTTGTTTTGGATGACAAATTAAGATGATATAATATTTGTAGTCAATTCCAGCTGCTGAACTGCTTTTCAGTGGCTGTTTGCTGGAACTGTCAAAATGAGGGCCGAAGAGATGTTGATGTAAGCAAAGGAGGCTCAAAAAACAGGAAATCTAATCAATCAAATCTATCAGAGAAATAACAAAAACTTTAGGAGTGGACAAATCTACAATCTTGTGCATTCTCAAAAATAATGAATTTATTGAAACCAGGATTAACTTGCACCAGAATGAAAAGGAAAGAGAAAATTATGAGGAATTAGCATACCATAATATCTGTTGCACATACAATGTTATGCTATGGCCATGTACTGTATGGCTGCCAGTGGAACCGGGTCTTTATGATCTTTATGGATAATGTGACTGCTGACAGAAGCAGCAGGACGGATTCGGAACCGTACAAGGCTATACGCTCTGCTCAGATTCGGCCACATGCTATAAAACTGATCAGATGGTGTTTCACAGTGTAAACTGTCAGTGATGCAAAGCATACTGCAAACAAAGCCTGGCAGAGCATCTTAAGGGAGGAAACAGAACATTTCCATGAGTTCTAAACTTCAGGCAGCTACTCACTGCAAAGGATTCTCAACCAAGTGTTTAAAACAGTGCTTCTACTTCAAATTATGTTAGTCTAATTACTTTTGAATGTCTGAACTATGTATAAAAATTCCTAAAATGATTTAATGTAATTTTTTTTTAATTTCTTGAAGTCTTGAACCATTGAAACTCTGCACTTTGTGTCTTTGTGATTTAAAGCACTCCAGTCTAGATGAGCTTAAGCATGCATGACTGCCTGCAGGTTTTTAAAATAGATTAGGTCAGTTGTCAAGGGCAGTTTTCTCCCCTGTTTGACCATCTTTAACAAGTTATCTAAAAATCACAGATTTTTTTTTTTTTACTAATGATTTAATGTTGAGGAGCCAGGGTTCAAGAGACAACCTGGCTTTCCTTAATGATGGCTTCCCATTCTCCCCTAAGTGGAATTGCAGCCTTCATCAATATTCATGTTTTTTTGTTTTTGATTTGTTTTGTTTCGTGTGTTTTTTTCTTGCAATGACTTATGCAGTGATTCTTTGTCTTGTTTTTGTTTTAATAAATTAAAGGTACACCCTTTGCATGGACTCTTTTTCACTTGCTGGTTCAGTCGCGTCACCTCCCCACTCCAGCTTCAATTGAATGCATTTATCTTATTGTTAATTTCAAAAGCCTGTCTAGCTCAAAGGATGCTGCTTCTCTAATGCTAATTTTGGACTTTGCTTTCATATCGGAGAGCACAGCGCTGATGATTGACTCCAAAAAAGGGCACACATGACTCAGGATGTGAGTCATTTAGAAACTGTGGGGAAATGTGAGGTGCCTTTTAATGCTGAGTATTTTAAAACAAAAGTAATATAAAGTTATCTGCTGTTTGATTCAACAGGGGGAATATTTTCTTGGGTTCTATGGTTTGTTGTGGGGGTTTTTTTTCTCTCTGTTTCCATTTCCAGCTCTAGCTGCTGTTGAGGCCATTATAATTTTACAGTGGTTCATTCAGTCGATCTGAAAAGGAGAAAAACATTTCAGGCTCTTGGCTGTTCTTGAATTTGAGGTCACTATTTCTGATGAATGATGGAAAATTTGGGGGAAAAAAAACATTTTTAAAACGTACTTACATGAAGTATTTTTTTTTCTAAACCAAAAAAAAAGCATATACAGAAGATTTTTTTCTTTGTTTGCAGAAATCTATTCATTCCGAGGAAGCTAAGTTTGATGTGAAATTGGCATATTATTGCAAGTACTGTACACAATGCGGTTTTGCCTCTGTCAGGGCTCCTCATTACTTCACTGTTATGATGTTTTGGTTTTTCATGTTGTGCTTGAATTTTTTGGGATTTTGAATGTCTGTGTTTCCCTGTTTCATTATCGTTCTCATTTACTGTTTTATTTTGGAAGTTACTTGTCTCTGGCGTCTTGTGTTTAGTCTTTAGTCTCGTTACCCTGCTGTGTCCTGTGACTACCCTTCTGCGCATTGAGGTTTTGGACCACTAACCATGTGATGTTAACCATCCGCCATTTTGGGACGTGTGACAATCATGGTGGCAATGCAGGATCGAGAGAATAATGGCCCATTCCATTTGAAGCTGGAAGTCAGAATTTCCGAGTTCCTAGACAGAATTTTCACCTGGAACGCCCTCTAAAGTTGGACAGCCTCAACAACCCCAAGTGAACAATTCTCTGGCTCTGCATGTAAACATTAGTAAACATGTAATCTGTACAGCCACTGTTCTGCATCTGTGACTCTCTAAATAAGAAATATGCAGAGTATTGACCAGATTGTATGTATGATTACACAACAGCACTGTTTTTAAGCACACTAAAAAGTTTAATTAAATTGTACAGTACTGCTAGCAAAGCAAATCCCCTTTTCCTTGCTTTTCTGACTTTACTATTAACATGCAAAACTTGGAAATTATGTCACTCCCAGCTCTGACATCCGACTTACGAGGCAAATAGAACCCAGCATGAGGCCTAAAGTTTCAGTCAGCAGCCATCTGAAAGCCGCCGGTCGTGAGGGTGAAATGTGCATTCACCGACCTGCTGGCAAAAACCTCCTTGAGACTGTTCTGGTCACCAGCATATTGCTCCAGTTGTTATTTAAGTGGCAGACTCATCTAAAAACACTGTCTAGCTTCTCTCCGAGCTGTAGTGAAACTGTGAAAAGTGACACAAACCAGAAATTACTTTGATGGCAAACCTTCAACATTTCCAGTCTGCGTTGCACTTTTTCAATTTGTACTACCACTCAACAAGTAGTTAGCGAGTATTTGCAGACAGGCATGCAAAACGACGAGCAATCCTGGCAATCTTCTAGTTAGAAAGCATTCACTAGCAGGTTTTTGATTACCCGTCCAGTCTCGCCCAGCGAGAGCCAGCAACCCCCAGGAACCACTGACAACACTGTTCAAAACTATAAGTGTACAGTATCCATCTAGTTCACTCAAGTTCGGTGCTAACGTGGCTAATGTCACACCAGTGCAAACAACTGCAGATGAAAATGTAACTGGTGTTTTTTCTCCTACAGAAAACTGTCAAACGTCAAAGCTGAAAAAAGCACGCAGATGAAACGGGCGTATCATTAAAAAGTTCTTCACCAAACACATTTTTTCCCTCTCACGTATAAGTCCTCAGACCTGACAGGCACCTGGAGAGCGAGGCTGGTCTGCTTCGCTTTGCCGCTGCTGAGTTCCATGAGAGGAGAGAATTGCCGATTGAGGAAAAGTTCAAGAGGTGCTGGAAGCGCCGAGTTTATGTTTTATGATGGTATAAATTAGCTGCTTGTCACCCTGCCAGGTTGTTGAACACTGTCCTGCTCGTTCTCACATGTGTGTGAATTGTCCGTTGAGGGAACCACTTTGAACAATAAATAATGTATTCTAAAATTTCACCTGCTTTTTTTTTTCCACTCGGGGGGAAAAAAATATGATAGGTTGGGGGGGGGGGGGGGCACATGAGCTATCACAGTTAAAAAAACCTTTTCTGTGCAAATTTTGATAACTGAGAAGTGTTTACAACACGTGTGTTCACCACTATGAAAGGTTTATAGAGGTCATTCCCACCTGACCTTCATTAGAATCACCTGCTTTTTTTAGTACCATAACTTTAGCATATTTAATGAAACCATGAACATTTTTACCAACTGTCTGAGTTAAACACCCTAACAGTTCATAGGGGTTGGTTGAAATTCGGTACATTTCAGTTCACTTTATTGTTGTCACGATGAAATACAAGACTACAAGCTACAGTCATGTAAAAATAGTTTTCACAGGACTCTGAAAAAGCTAAATACACCCCATGATTGAGTAGCTTGTAGAACCTTTAGCAGTAAACATTTTCTGTGTGACTTTATCAGTTTCTCACATCATTGTGGAGGAGTTTTGGCCCACTCTTCTTTACAATATTGCTTCAGTTCATTGAGGTTTGTGGGCATTTATTTATGTACAACTCACTTGATGTCCCACCACAGCATTTCAGTCAGATGGTCTGAAGTCTGGACTTTGACTGAGCCATGTCCATAGCTTTAGCTGTTGGACAGATGGCCTCACATTGGACTCCAAAATAATGTGGTATGCAGAGGAGTTCATGGTTGACTCAATGAATTCAAGATGCCCAGGGTCTGTGGTTGCATCATCCCTGTACCACAGTTGGTATGAGGTGTTTGTGCTGATCTGGATAAACATCCCCAGTTTGGTGTCATCTGTCCAAAGTGCATTGCTCCAGAAGCCATGTGGTTTGTGCAAAGCAAATTTGCAAACCTAAGCTGAGCTGCCACATTCTTTACAGAGAGAAGAGGCTTCTTTCAAACAAGTCGACTTTGTTCAGTCTTAATGGGTAAAATGTAGCAAGATATTTGTCACATTGAGATTAATTGCTCATCCTGCCCATTCGTCCTTTCTCTCCTGCCTTTAAGAAGGCTGTGACTGAAATTAATGGTAAGGTGGCCGATCCACCTGCCTTCCATCTTCTCATCACCTCCTGCATACAAAAGTGCTCGTTCAGCACCCGCTCAGCGCCGCATGGTGACAGCAAGCTTAGCAGTAGCGTTGGTTCAGTTTAGCTTCTTTGTATTTTTTCCCTTAGCATACCCGAGTCTCTCATTTTCCTGCTTCAGGTCCCCAGCCCATCAGCCGGTCATCTGCTTGCAGCCCCGCTCCTTGTCCTCGTACTCATACACCTCTCAGGAGTAAACATAACTGCCTACACACTTTCCTCCACCTGCCTCATGGAGAAAGGAGATTACATTATACTCAGTTGTTCATTTAAACCCCCGTTGTTACACTCCAAGCAACTCAAACGATCTCTCACTTGTCAGTTCTGTTGATTGATTTTTTTTTAAATTATGGTCCGATAATGCCTTGCTATGAATTATGGGATGGCATTATCTCCTTTCCTTTCATAAAAGATGGTGTAACATAAAGGAGGCAACAAAGGAAGCACAGAGGCACCTTTAGCATTTGGAGAATTTGAACGGGTGGGGCTGAATAGTGGGGAGAAAATATATCTTCTACTTCCTTTTCTTAATCACCTTATGATGAGGTAATGGAAAAGTGTGAAGGAGAATTCATGAGGGCTTAAGAAAAGTGCAGTGCACAGATAATCAGACTTACTGGACTCCTTAATGTAACAGCACATGTCTATATTCATTTTGTAGGCTATATGCACCTTTTTCTTACAAAAAAAAAATTCTAACCTTTATACATAAATATTTTTCACCATGTTTTTTTTTTATATGATCTACATGAAACAACATGGTAAGAACCTGCTGGGGTGAAGTAACATGCACATTGTTTAGTTAATCTTCAGGACATTGTTATTTTCTTCACATTATTTTTAATTTAGTTTCACTTTTCTTTCCATGTTTTCTTGCAGGAGAAGATCCAGAGCAAATCCAGTCCTCCTCTCTGTAACTCATCCAGTTCAGGGGCTCTTGACATAAATCAGCAAAACAATACCTCACCAAGACGATTTTATCACAGCAGCCTATTGTTTACATTTCACCTGCAGGTTTAACGGTGTGTTGCTGAAAATTAAAATCATTTTAGCAAGCTATGGCATGAAAAGGAAAGCACACCATTAATTAACATTTACATGAGCTGAGCCACTTCATCAGTTTTAATCATAGATGGTGTACCACTGTGAATTATGGGATGGCATTGTGTCCCTTCCTTTCATAAACGGTGGCCCAATGTATCCTCTAATAAAGGAAGCCCTGAAACCCCTCTCTTTAGTATTGACAGGCTCTGATTATGGCTGCAGATTCTTCCAGATCACGTCATCAAAAAGGCTACATACGCACCTAAATGGGTACGTTTTTAAACACGGGGATTTATGTCCACATAAAAACATTAAACATAATGGTGAGCACTGTCAAGAGTATGCCAAAGCAACAGGTGGAGACACAGTATAACCGTAACCGTGTAAAAATGTTGGTGAATCCGAAGCATAGGCAAACAATAACATGACACACAGTTGGGCATCATAGAAGATAAAAATCACACACCTTTGACACTGCAAGACAAAAATCTCAGTTTTTCTTTTCCACGTGTAAATGTGGAAACAGTTTCTGAACATTTTTATACTGGAAGGATCTTTCAGTGAGCTGAAAGAAATTCTGTTTAGGTGTGGGCAAAAGGACAAAATACATAGAAAAAGCTACATTTACCAACACCCCCACATGTAACCACATGTTTTCTCCCATATTGGCTTCTCTTCATTGGCTCCCTGTTACATCCAGAATTGAATTTAAAATCCTTCTCCTCATGTAGACGGTCTTGAATAATCAGGACCTCATCACTTCGCTCTCAGACTGCTGGCTTACTTGTGGTTCCTAGGATACTTAAGAGTAGAATGGGAGGCAGAGCCTTCAGC
>JAVDPK010001790.1:105895-136064 GCA_034780415.1 Cichlasoma orientale | reverse complement strand
TTACATCTGCAGGAGCTGGCCATGGAAACCCATGCCATGAAGTTCCCAGTGCATAGTTTTTATGCTGCTGTTAATGCCAGAGGTTGTTTAGTAGTGTCAAGTTACTGAGTTAGCAGAGTCACGTGCACTGGTTGTCTTTTGAACTAGTAAGCTGATATTATGCTGATGTTCCTTTTCCTCTTTATCCCAGAGAATGCAGCGTCCATGATTTCCAAAAGCAATTAAAAATTTCGATAACACCACAGAACGCTTTTGCACCCAGCCCATCTTAAACGATCTCAGGCCCACAGAGCACAGTCAATTTGTGGATCTCGTTTGCTTTCTTTTGCATGGCGGAGTTTAATTTGTATTTGTGGGCGCAGCAGAAAACTGTCTTCACTGTGAATGATTTTTGGAAGTGTTTGGGAGCCCATGCAGTGATTTTCCACAACATAATCATGTCTGTTTTTGTGGTAAACAGCTCAGCATCTTTACCTCTGAAAGCTCTCTCTGGGTGGCTCTTTGACTTACCCACACATGTTACTATCAAATTAAAAGGCTGTGAGATGTTCTGCTGTGTGTTTATATATGCATTTTTTTAAAAAAAAAAAAAAACATTTCACAGAGTGTCCAAACTGTTTTGAAGTGTTTGTGTAAAATGTGACACTGTCATTAATTAACGAAACTAGCCAACAGTAGCTAAAATTAGCTTCACTTACCACGTCGTGTGTCGGATCTCTGGCAGAGCATCTTATCGTGAAACAAAACGTGATGCCATGTTTGTTCTTTGTGGGATTTAATAAGGGATCTGAATGGAGTCATGTTCGAAAGAATGTATGGCTTGCTGAACATTTCATGCTACTAAATACAATGACGCTGTTAAAATAATGGAAATCAATACAGGCCTGCGTGCCAAGTTGTTTCCATGACTACAAAAAGCGTCCAGTCCTATATATGCTGCAAACTTATTGTGCTATACATGCCACTTTACACCACTCACCATTACTGAGATTCCCCCGGTCTTAATGCACAGATGGCATACATTAAAACGTAATCATGTTAAAGCTTGAGTGCAGGACTTTTACATATAAACAAGTGTCTGTCGAATAAGACTTCAGCAGGTCCTTGCCAAAGCTCTATGCAGAATATTGTGTCGGTGGCAACTTTCCAATGTAGCACTGTGTTTTCCACTGTCGTGGTCCTGGGTTTGGACCCAGAGTTTTCTGTTACAGACTTCTTACAGCATCTTGTGTTTTAGTTCTTTGTTTCAGTTTCTGGTTATTTATGTGCATGCTGCCTTTGGGTTATTTTGTGTAGTTTTAGATTTCCCCTCCATGCCCCGCTATGTGAAGGTCTATGTGTAAGTCTGTAATCTGTTTAGTTACTTCCTATTTTTACTTGGTAGTCTTTTATCACCTGTGCCTTGTATTTAGTTCTACTTCCCCTGTCTGGTCTAAGTTCCAGCTGTATTACCCGCTTGTTTCACCTGCCTCATTACCTCTTATCTCATTCTCCGCTTGTCCTTTCTCGAGTTTCCCACGTTATTGCGTGCGTTTCCTAGTTTTGCAATAGTTCCTAGTGACTCCTAGGCCCTATACTACGAAGCCAGTTCAACATACTCAGAGTATCTTTCCATTATCTGGGTTCACTTCCTCTAACATTGGCAATCATAATAAACGTTAACACGAAGCTGCTTATCAACTCACTAAGACAACCCAGGGTTTCCCCTGCACGTTCACATGAAAGGGGTGGTGCTGGTAGCATCTAACCAATTTATACATGTGTCATAAGCACATGAATGGCTAATAGTATCTAACAAGCTGCATAGTGCTGTTTATGGATTAGTGTAAGTCTCCTGATTAAGTGCTTTCACAAGAAGAATTAGTTAGGATTGGAGATATGAATGCTCTATACTTTCTTTTTTTTTTTTTTAAAAAATCAGTATTTAATCAGTGCTGTACAAAAGCAAGACGAGAGTATTCACTTTTCTCTGAGCACTATAAGAGATCATCCCATGGAGATGATAAGACCTGGGCGCAGGTCAGTCTTTATGCAACCTGCAAATATAGCAAAGAAGGCATATTTATGGAGAGACACTGAAAGTGGGGCGATGAGCCAACTGCATATAGTTCTAAAATATTTACAATACATCTAGAGCAGAAAAAAAAGGTTTGCTTAAAAAGCTGACATGCACAATAACATTTCTAGGGTGCTGTGGATGAACGCTGGGACACAACAGCACTAAGAGAGGAGAAAATAAAAATCTCTGACTTGTAACTGTCAGTAAAAAAATAATAATAAAAAAGCCACAGTTACAAGAGCCAGACAATGAAATGTAAAAAATTGTATTCTGCACAACAAACCGCTGTGAGATTAACAAAACATTTTGTCACCGTAGCGCCATGCAATACAACACCTGGGACAATTAACACGACTCTTTAAATCATTATTTTAAGGTTAATATTCAGGCAGTGGTATGTCAGTTACACCATTAAAGCTCATTATCGGCTGAAATTATAGAGCTTCAAGGCAGCTGCTGCATTATTAGTTGATATTTTTGCATATTTCAAAAAGAGTTGTGTATAATCCAATTACCGCAAGCCAACTAGTCTCCGGGGCTTTGGGAATACATAATTTAGCTACATTACCTCAGGTGTCACCTGTGTTTATTATACTTGACAGGTATGTGCAGGCAAGAGGTGGATGCACAAAGACCTGCAGAGGGAGCAGCAGGAGGTCAGCGTGCGTCTGACAGATTAATCACACCACTGCTCGACAGTTTACTCGAGGACCGCTCTGCATCTACCTAACCGCCTGTGCGCTATAACTAATAATGCGAATCTCAGTCAAGCCTTATTTATTATTAAAAGATGATATTCCTCACTGGACACAGACTCATGCTACAGTACCTCTTCCTGCGTATTTATACTCTTACACAGTGACAGAACTGCAAAAGCTGACTCATAATCCGACTGTTAAACATCTCATTAAAATTTGGCATGATGTGAGAAAATATTTAAAAGAACTAAACTGTCTGTTGCAATAGAAACCCAAAATAATGGGGAGCCAGACGTTAGCAAAAGGAAGACCAGATGCTACTGAATACTCATGGCCTACAAAGGCTTTGAAAGATTCAAGATCTGTATCATCCAAACTCGGATGTTTTGATGTCCTTCGGAGACTGAAATGAAAACATTTCTTATCTGCAGCTGAGAGGCTCTTGAAAGAATATCAACATATGTCACTTAAAAGATCTCCACAAACATCTTGTTTAAATAATGGCAGCAAAGGAGTGTTTATAAAACTCTGGGATCGTGCAATTTTATATCACAGAATTCACATTATAAGCTAAATGCACAGAATAAGATTTGAAAACTGAAAGTTTGTGCTGTAACTCAGTGAATCCTAATTTCAGTCTAACACGCTATACAGTTGGAATCAGAAGTTTCCATCCACTCATCATGGCTATGAATGTAACGGTAACTGTTCTTTTTCTGGGGTGGAATGACTGCTGCACAGTCATCTTTAATACATCTTTAATTATTTAAAAATGACTTTAAAAAGAATTGGGTGCACAATTTTGAATTTATTTTGGATTTGCTGTATTCCACACAGTCCCAAATATATAGATAGACTAATTAAGTGGTGCTGAAGGTTCTACAATGTATTTTAACCTGACAAGGCCTATTAACTTCTCATTAGTGATCATGATTGACTACAACTGGTAGTTTCTTTTAGGCAGCAGGAAAAGGATTTGTCTGGCAGCACTCGCTGGATTGACCAATACTCAGAACAATGGGAATGTCCAAGAAACTTAATGAAGCTCTAAGAAGGAGAATTGTAGATTTACACAAGTTGGGAAGGTCTCTCTGAGCGATTTCTAAACAACTGCAGATTCCAAGATCATCAGTTCAAACAGCTGTACCTAAGTACAGTTATTCGGATGTGTCAGCATTTTGCCAAAGTCTGAAAGAAGACCCAAACTGTCAGCATCCTGTGAGAGGAAATTGGTTAGGATGTTCACGAACAACCCAGAAACCACCGACTCAAACCTGCCATGAACTGGAAACTGCTGAAACACCAGCGTCAATGAAGTGAGTTTTACACCGCTATGGACTGAGGGTGCCAACCAAGAAAGAAGCCCCTGCTCCAAAATCAGCACCGTCAAGCTTGACTGAAATTTGCAGGAGGAGTGGAGGAGTGAAACCTAAGAACTCTGTACCAGCTGTCAAACATGGTGCTCTGGGGCTGTTTTGCTGTCAGTGGTACTGGTACATTGCACAAAGGGGATGGAGTAATGAAGGAGGAGGACTACCTCCCAATTCTTCAAGAGGACTACCTCCCAATTCTTCAAGAGGACTACCTCCCAATTCTTCAACTTTACCTCAGATCAATAGCTAGACGACTGGGTGTTCCAGCGGGACAATGATCCAAACACACATTAAACGGGTTTTGGAATAGATAAAGCAGGCTAACATTAAGCTGCTGGAATGGCCTTCCCAAAGCCCCGACCTCAACCCTGTTTAAAATTTGTGGATTGTGCTTGAAATCTCTACCAATTCTACCAAGAAGAGTGGTCATCCAGTCAGATTTATACCAGAACCTCGTTGATGGCTACCAAAAAGCATCAGGTCAGCTCGCTCAGGAACATTTAACCAAATATTAGTGAGGGTGTGCGTATACTTTTGATTCAAGAAAATCCAAAATAAATTTAAAATTGTTCACCCAGTTCTTATTTTTTAAGGTCATTAAAGATGCATGCTGCACAATCATTCCACCCTGGAAAAGTTTTTTACTTGGTTTGGTTTTTGGACTACAACTCTGAAGCCTTGAGTTTAGCATTTTTTTCCCACGGCCATCTCGTTTTTGAAACCAGTGTGGAGCAGAGAAGTATACGTTGTTTTATTGCCCATTTTAAATTTTTAATGGCTCTGTAGTTTTCAAAATTAACATCAGACAATATTTTAAAAACTGTAAACTAACTGGAACATGTTTTTTTTTTTTTTTACTGAGGTCATAAATCTAGTGAGTAGTTGTCATTTTCCCATAAGCTTTTATACAGTTATCTTTGTTTCTGCATCCAGAGGAGTCCCAAACACCACCACCACCACCACCACCATCGCCCTGCTGAGGGGGTCTTAAGGCATTTGCATTTGGTTTACCTTTCGGAATGGGATGCCACATCTATCATTTATAAAGGCTTTAATATAGATAACTGGGTTGAAGATTGATCCAACATTGCATCAGGACCTTGACGTGGGTGACATAAAGCCATGCTGGGTCAAATGTACTTATTTAACAAAGATAATAAAACCCAGTTTTTAATCACAGAAATAAGTTTAATTAAAATAATCCAAAACAATACAACAATCTCATGTTTGTGTTGTGTCAAATGTTAAAGTAAGGACAACAAACAGCAGAATCTTAGGGTGCTCATTAATGAAGTGTAGTCAGTGACACTCAAGGTGAGTTTCTTTCAGTGTCAGGAGTGAAAGTTGCATCAGTGGGAGGAAAGTGAGCATGTGCATCTGAGAGTTGTTTCAGTGTAGGCAGAAGTGACACGTTCTGCCAAAAGAGCTTTGGTTATTGCAGGAGCAATTAGCTTTTGAACCCACATGTCAAATACTGAACATTATTATGCTGGACTACAGAGGAGTTAATATTTGAATATAAGAGTGCAAAAATGGTGGCTTTGCAGATTGTAAAAAAATATACATGACAGATATCCTAGATGAGGGCGTGGACATGGCTCGCTCCCATCTAATCACGAAGGAGGGCTGCTCATCGAGAGACTGATGAGTGACAGGCAGGAGATTTTCTTTGCATTTCTCATCAAACTGTGGCAACCTGCAGCTACGCACTGACATGCACGACATGAAATTTACTTCAGATCCAGAGACTGGAGTCTAAGGCTGGTCACCAAAATTAGCACAATGTAATTTCTCCATGATTGCAATAATTTGGATTTGATGATAATATTCCTACTGTATGTCATAAGAAATCAAAGAAATTGTCTTCCCAATGCTGTACTATGTAATATATATATATTTTTTTCTCAACTATAACTGAAAATGCTGTCAAGTAATACTGCATATATTGCTGATTGTATTTCCTCTCTCTAGAATATTTTTAATAATATTATGCAATATAATATACTCTGTTCTGTATCGAAATTGTCTAGTAAGTCCCATAGAGAGAGATCTAAAAACAGATATATGAAATAACCTTTGAGGTTCAGGTATTACTAGTTGCTGTATTGAATTGTCTGAGGTGTGAGGTGTGTGCGTGTGTGTGTGTGTGTGTGTGTGTGTGTGTGTGTGTGTGTGTGTGTGTGTGGTTAGGTATAAAGAGGTCAGGATATGAGGCTGAGGTTTGTGGCTGTTGTGGGATTTTTGTTTTGAGTTTCAGTCGAGCACGTTTCCACTGCCAAAACTATATTTTACGTGGCCCTCTCAGACCCTCTGTTTCACTCCCTCCATAAAGGTTTATTTATAATATGTGTGGCAGTGTGCATATACAGTATCATTATTCAAATTCTTAGTTCCTTTAAGTGACATTCTGCAGTACTAACATTTCACAGTGAGTAATTGCACTCTTGCAGCTTATATTCAGATATTAAACTTGGCTCTCAAGTTTTTGTTCTCATTTACATACACTGCATTTCATCGGATGGTAATTTGGTGGGTTTTTTAGAAACTTTTCAGTTACATCACCTGGTATTTAAATGCATGGCATTTCACTCCATCCGGTTTACTTCATCCTCCGACCTCTGCATCATTTCAAAGTCTTCAAACAAAAGGTGTCCTTCCATCAAAAGACCTCAGACCTGAGGTTTCAGGAACAGCTCTCTCACCTCCTAAAACAGACAATGTGTCGTGGCCTTTGGGTTTTTATTATTTCTGGAGTTTCTGAATTCTTGGTGACCTATTTGAGTTTGGGTCCTATTTGGGTCCTAACCTTTCTTAGCACTTAAAGTTTTGATTGTACTCTATACATGTGCAATATTCTGTCCTCCCCTACATGGACCATTTAAAATCATGAAAGCTTCCTCCTTAAGAAGTTTTGTTTGATTCGCTTTCAGGCTTTTTGCTGGCATGAATCCTTTTTATTTTAGCTAGATTTTTAAATTGCCCAACAGACACCAAATCAGTCTCTGAGGTGCCCAAATCAGATATTTGCTCCAATTTCTAGAGAATCCAAGAAATTTTGAAATAAGAGTAAGATGTTATACCCTTATACCGTAGAGATCTTTGAAGTCTCCCAGAGCTGGATTCCCCATCACTCAGAAATAAAGAGAAAATCAGGCAGACCTCTCACAACTCATCATCTACATTTTCCTTTTTTGAAATGCACTACTTTATTTTGAAGTCATTTCAATGCTTTTTGGCATGCCCCCCCCCCCCCCAACCCACCATGATTAGAACAACATGAAGGTTTTGCTGAAAAACGGAAACATGTCAATCATGTAAACCCTCAATTTTATTTTATTTTTTTATTAAACTCCACAGTATTACCAAAAATGGGCTCAGTAATCAGGAACTAAAGTTAAGGACGTGTGAAACTAATCTGCCTGAGGAAACCCATTTTGTAATTTACGTTTTCTTCCTTGATTTTTCAAGATTTCACAACCGTGCAAATCATGATGTAACGATTGCAGTAAAAGCAGCAGGAAAACTTTTCTACAAGGCTCTCTGTCTCAGCTGCCTGCTGGGATTCTCTGTCAAGTGCTTATTGATGCATTTATTTATTCATTAATGCATAACAATAAGATAAAATAGAGTCAGCTCCGGTGACAGTTTTAGGTCTCTCATTTCCACAGTGGCAGAAAGTGATTTCTTCTTTCTCTTTTTTTTTTTTTTCAGCATCAGCCAGTCACAAACTGTAAAGTGAATTTTACACTTTAAGCACGGAGACCACTTTACATAATACCAAAATAAAGTGGTATCCCTACTTACACATTCAGAAAAATATAAATTAACTGATGTCAGCAATAATGCTTCTAAAAACCTCACTATTAATCATTTTCTGTTTAACAACTTAAGCTCGAGTTTTCCAAACGTGAGTTACGCACATGATTAACCAGAATAAACATCTTTTACCAGCCGTCATCTTTTCTTTAAATAAGCCACACATTACAGCCCGTTGCACCGTATTGCCGCCCTCTGGGACTTTCTCACCTCTCTGCCTCTGTAACTACGCCTCGACAGAAAATTACTGCAATTCGTCCCAGTTACATCTGCCGTTTAAAATTGTGAGGCTCTGTGTAATCGTTCTAATCAAGCTGATATTCGATGCCACATAACGAGAGTCAAACATAAAGGAACAAACTGACAGGTCACAATTTTCTTGATGTCAAAGCAGCTTTTTTGCACCTTTGACACAGCCCATATACCCTGATGCGTATCACAAGGAAGGTTAAAGCTTTTCTTGAAATTACAGTTTGTTTATTTATATAAATAAATAAATGATGGCAGCAGAAACGGATCATCTTTAAGTTTATACGGCAAACTTACAAATTGCTTTCTTTGAGGTCTGTTTTTGGTCTCTGACAACGGAGGTGGGAAATATCTGGCTCCGTCGTGACTAAATATATGGCTCGGGAGTAAGTATAGAGGTGGGAAAATTAATCAATTAAAGCCAACTTTTCCTACATTGGATCAAAAAAGTCCTCTTGCTCACACAGGAGATGCAATTCATTACCATATTTTGATTAATTCATGTTGACTAGAAATAGACAGAGCTACAGGCAAGCATAAAAAATACAGAGGAACCAGGAGGAGTTTTTGGCTCATTTTATTAAAACAAAATTGGTTCCCCTGAAAACATCTACTAGTACTAGTGTAAGTAGTACACTAGTACTAGTGCGCTACTTACTAGAGCCCCCATCTCTCTCTCTCTCTCTCCATAGTGCTGAAAAAACAAAAACAAAAACACCTATTTTTCTTATTTTGATTCAAATTATTCTTTCTCACATTCTTATTCACAATAATCTGATTTAATATTTCACAGAAATCCCTCCCCGGTTCCTAGAATGCAAAAGACTGAATAAAGATTACATATCTGTGCAGATTTTTAAGACAATTGATCAGATGATAAGATGTTTCAGTTAAATCCAAGCAGAGGCCCCTTGGTTAGGCCGTGACACAACTGTGGCAGTAAAGACAGTGGGAGTGGGAATCTGTGTCTGACTGTGCATATGAAGAAGGTCAAAGCTTCCACTCGCTGGTGATTACAATCAATACAGAGCTGAGATTAAAGACAAACTGAATGCTTAATTCGGGGAATTAATTATTAATCTACTGAACCAATTCAAACATAGATTTAGTTATCAGTGCCTTTCTGATGTTGCCGTGTTGTTTTCTAAGAAATATACCAACAAACAGAAAACTGATCAAGGCATATGAGGTCCTGTTACTCTAAACCAATCATTTTGCAGAGTTGATTAAGTTTATGTGGTTTAGCTGGACAGGTCGCTCTATGACAGCTGGGATAGGCTCCAGCTCCCCTGTGACCCTGGAAGCTTATGTAATACACATGTTCAGTGTATATTATGAAGATTTATTATAAAGTATGCAATAATATTTTCTTGGACAAAAATATTGAAATTCCCTAGAGCAAATATGCCCCACACAGAAGGTCCTTGCTGGGGTTGAAATCACTGAGGCACCATGCTGCCGCTAACAATCTGTGGTCGCAAGGCTTCAGGCTTCCTTGAAGTGACCTTTTAAATTCTTCCTGCTCAAAAATACTCCTCTGGGTTATTTATACTTCCCCCAAATGCTGAATATTATCTCGAACTGCTTTATGGTAGACTTTCCATGCAGCTGCACCCCAGTGGGGCATCTCAATGCACCTTTGAGAAGGCCATGAAGAAGAGCTCTTAGTTTAATGAACATACAGACTCTTCCTTTTAGGGGGATCTTCATAAGTGACTCTGCCACATACTCAGCCCAGCTGTGGAAAAAGAGTTCTGAGAGCTGAATGTCTTTTCCTCTAGATAAGTCCAGGTTTGCCAGTCTGTGCTGTGGTTTGCATGGGGCAGGGGCAGGGCTATATCCAGTCCAAGTGTCTGTGCGGTTTTTTGTTTTGTTTTTGTTTTTTTATCAGAGTAGACCTCAGACGTCTCTGCCTCTGTAACTACTATAACTGAAAATTACTGCAATCCATCCCTTAAAGTTACCTTTTACATCTGCCATCTGAAACCGTGAGTCCCCGTATTCAATCATTCTAATCGGGCTGTTATTAGATGCCACATAGTGAGAGTTAAACATAAAGGAGCAACCTGAAAAGTCACAAATTACTTGAGGTCAAAGCAGCTGTGCTAATCTGTTTTGCACCTTTTGACACACGGCAGATCAGCGCTTTAGCACACAAACATTTGAATGAATAGCTGCTGAATCTGGATTTCAGCTTCAGTCGCGCTATATGTGTTTACTCACTTAAAGGTTGGTATTTACAGCACATATTTCTCTTTTTTTTTTTACATTTCAAATGGTTTTCATCTGCAGCTTCCCTCTCCTTTAGAACATCTTAGCATCAATACAGACTCGATCCATTTAACAACGCATGCACTTTAGTACAGAGGCACAGCCTACTCCATGTCCTTAAAATTCTGCAAAAAAAAACGAGACGAAGATCCTTTGAAATGCTACTGAAAGGAAGGCCAGACTCATTGTAGCAATCAATGAGTGTACTGTTGCACTTAGTGATGAGGTTCTGCTCTTAGAAATGCAACTCAAGAAAATCCAGCTGAAACAAGCTTGCAGATGGAGTTCAATGAAGACTGAAGAGATATGTCTCAAATCTAATTAGCCAATCACTTAGCAGCAACAGCTCAGTGTATTTAAGTATGTAGACGTCAAGATGACCTGATGAAGTTCAAACTGAGCATCAGAATAGGAAAGAAAGGTGATATAAGTGACTTTGATCATGGTATGGTTGTCACCACAAGGTCTCCTCTGAGTATTTCAGAAAATGCTGATTTACTGGGATTTTCCCATGCATGAATCTCAGGGGAGGTTTACAGAGAATGGCCGAAAGAGATCAAATATTCAGTGAGCTGCAGTTTTCTTGGTGAAAATACCTTCGTGATGCCAAAGGTCAGAGGAGAATGGCCAGACTGGTACAAGCTGACAGGAAAGCAACAGTAAATAACCACTCGTTACAACCAAGGTGTGCAGAAGAGCATCTCTGAATGCACAACACACCCAGCCTTGAAACAGATGAGCCACAGCAGCAGAAGACCACACCGGATGGAACCATGTATCCATCCTGCCTCGTGTTAACAGCTCAGGCTGGTGGTGGTGTAATGGTGCAGGGAATATTTTCTTGTATCCCCCACAAGTAAATATGGGGGATTTGACATTTAAACAATGCTTAGTATCAACTGAGCATTGTTTAACTGTCACAGCCTACCTGAGTGTTTTTGTTAATCATGTCCACCCCTTTATGAACACAAAGGTACAGAAGTATCCTTGGGCAAGACACTGAACCATGAGCTGCCAATGCATTCATCGTGTGTGAATGTTAGATAAAAAGTGCTTAGGTATAGATAAAAGTGCTGTGACTGGGTGAATGAGACTTGTATTAGAAAGCGCTTTGAGTGCTCAAGTTGACTAGAAAGTCACTATAGAAGTACCATCTTCCAAATGATGGCTCTATCAGTAGGATAACACACCGTGTCACCTCAAACTAGTTTCTTGAAAAACACAGAGATTTGTCTGTGTTGGTGTCTCACTCAATATTAGCAAGGTGTACCTAACAAAGTGTCTGCTGTGTATATCTAAATACACATAGAATACTGTAATCAGAACTAGGACATTTCTTAAGAGATTTTAAGAGCAGTGACATGATAGATACTTTATTGATCCTGCAAGGGAAATTACGCTGGAGGGAATAAGCTTGTGCAGGCCCCTGACTTACAGAACAGTACTGTAGTCTGTACTACAGTAATGCAAAGCTGTGTTTGTGTGGACACTGGGTTTGTTCCTCTCATTAACATGTATTCAGTAGTCGAAATGGGCATTTTCCCATTTCCATATAAATGACTTGTGTATTTTCCAGCAATTTTTTTTTCTGGAAGACCATTTTAATTCTGTTTTTTATTTATTTATTTTTTTGGTGGATCCTTGAAGTAATCTCTTGTGGGTTTGCTTTTGATGCAAACGTACTTGGCAAAGCTTTTGGTGGCACGGTGATGAGATGATAAACACAGTAAAGTACTGACCCCTAGTGGTAAGGCACTCAAATAGCACTAAAGTTTGAAATCGGGGCAGAACGTGTTCATTTTTCTCTGCTTTATTCATTTAATTGTGGAAAATGCGTTTTTTCCTGCTTACCTGCTTTAATAACACTGAAGCCCATCTTTTTCTGCCTCTCCACGTTCAAGAAATTTAATATAAGTGATATGATTCACCACCGCAGGGTAGAAATCTTTTTTTTTTTTAAACTTCAACAGCTCTCTTCCCCCTTAACTGACAGTGAGCACCGCTCCTTACCAATTTAACTGTGTAGGAACAGGAACAAATGATTTACATGCAGGACTTGTTCTGCGTGCCGACCTGCCTAAATTCCCCCCCGAGGGACTGAAAATCAATGAGGCAAAAATGAAGCCTTCAGCATTTTCATAGCTGAGCTCAATGGAGCTTGACATCTCTGAAGATTAATGAGGGGAACCTCTGCTGAGCGAGCGAGATGACTCTGGAAACACGAGGAGCAGTGTTCACATGTCCAACATGTCCGCTGAACACGACTGATCACAGCTCTGACCACAGGACGTTCAGGAGAGAACACTGCATAGCTACAACCCCCCCACCAAAAAAAACAAACAAACAAAAAAATAAAAAAGCAGCCAGTGTAAAAAACACAATGCTGTATTGTTTTTGCTTTTAATTGGAATATAATCGACCCCTGAGGCTAGATAAAAAGGCCACAGTTAGTTTGTGCCTCGTCTAGCTCCTCAGTCTGACAGCCAGTTAGAACACAACAGACCTGCCAAAAAACACATTACACAACCTGTGTGACCCCCCCCTTTCTTTTTGTAATCAAAATTTTAAGTCTCCACATTCAGGATGTACAAAACTGAAATCATTTACATAATTCCAACTATTTTTTTTTTTTTTTTTTTTAAAGGGGGGTATTTTGTGCCATTTCAGGGTTTCTCAGCTTATTTTAGCATGAGCCTCACCAGAAACTGAGATTTCTTACATGACTCTCATAAACTACTTTCTTAGTGTGACCCTTATGAGGCCATCTACTTCAGCCCCAGTAACACGCAGGTTCTTATGCTTTTTCAGCTCAGGACTAAAGACGTTTTTCATCTTGGTCGACAACATATGGAGACTCAAATGTAAAGAATTTCCCAAGAAAATAACATAAAAAAAGAAAATTAAAAAAAAAAAAACAATGGGGAACTTCATTTTTTGTTTTTGTTGTCCAGGTCTGGGACACACTGAGGTAACAGACAGTAATAAATTACTTAGTTGCTTATAAAACACGCAAGAATCATATCAATAATACAAAATGGTATCAAACATACATGATGCAACATTTTCAAACACATTCGGCTATTTTTTCTTCTTTTTCTGCCACGATTCAGAGTCTGTTGCTTCATTGTTCAGCGATCAGTACTTTAATAACTGGAGTCCTTCTCTGGAAACTCTCTGAAACGTCCCTTTAACAGTAGATGTCGATCAACACTGTCAAAAAAAATGTATTCCTTCTTTTGCTGAGGTTGATTTCCACTTCCATGCTGAGGTGAATTTGTAAGTCATCTGATAAATGAGATTTTGCGCACGCGACCTTAAATTCAAAACTGAGTAAAGCATAACTTCTTTTTAATACCTTTTTGAATGATTAAATCCCAACCTAATTTATTCTCTTACAATCACCACAAAGGCAACTGGCACACACGCGGGTTACAACACTGATCAGCTGCTTGCTTGCTTTGTTTCTCCATCATTCAGACGTTGGTGCCGTGCTCCTCGTTTCGATTGCTGAGTCGGAAAGAAAAACTACGTGCCAATAGGAAAGTGAGAAATCGTATTAAAAGTGCAAAACATTTATTCCTTCTTTCAAGAGTCAGTATTCATCCAGACAGGAAAGTGTCAACTGAAACTTTAGTGCGTTAACAGTACAAGCCATTTCGTAGGTTATTAAATTGTACATTCCCACCCACCTCACGGCTACAAACACGGATACGCTGAATGTGTTGTTGCTTCGAGTGTGCGGTTTTCCTACATCTAAACTAGCATGGCTTTCAGCCCTGGGAGCGTCGCGCTGCTTTGTAATGCTGACATGTTCCCAGGGCTACAGTTTTTATTCCCCTGCGCCGATTCATCTCATGACAGCGTCCTGAATTCAGCGGTGCAGTCTGAAAAGCCTCTTGACTGAAATAAAGTGACATCACATTGTTTTGGTTAGTGGCCAGTGCAAATCATGAAGCTCTCATTATCCCTCATCTATTCTATTTAAGATTTTCATAGAGATCCTCTGTAAAATAGCACTGATTTTGTTTACATTGCCACTTATAAGTTCTTTTTTTTTATATCAAATATAACTTTTTTTTTTTTTATAATATTTTAGATATAAAAACATGGGAGGGGAAAAAAAAAAAAAAAAAAAAGTATCCTGGAACAGCGGTTCATACAGTACCCATAACAGATTGCACTCATTACACCACTGACAACTGAAGAGGCAACCGAACCAATAATAACCATTTTCAAATACTTAAAAAGGACAAAAAGTGGCTCCTGTGTGCTGTCCGTTTGCATGTGGGAAAATAATCCTTTATAAGAGTGTCTGTAAACAAGGCCATTAAGAGATCAGTGTTGCCACACTGACGTAATCATGCACACTGATCAATCTTATTGTTCTCCTTCATGATCATAATCCTGAAACACTTGCTGATTATGGCCATAGCATTCATCTGACGACAGATATGACACGTTTTCTCGTCTCACTTCACAGTTCTTTCACTTGCCCTCCCACCCTCTCCAAACCGACATTTCAAAACATGACCACATGGTGCACGCTCACTATACTCACTGTCCACTTGACAACACTACACAACATCTACTGTCACCACTCTCATATTCATCCACTATCTTCTAATGACGTCCCCCTCTACAGAGCGAGAACACAGAAATCCAAAGGCGGCCTATCTGGTCATCACAGCGGAGTTTTTCCCACTAGGACTGGAGGTGTGTCGGGATAGATTTTTGGGAGCTCGTAAAACACAGTTTTTCCTTCCCTTGCTCAAGATGAGAAAAGTTCATAGTCCCAGGTGATTTTGACCTCCGTCTTTTCTGGATACTTTGTCGTCTTGTGCCACATTTGATAGTAAATTCATAACTTAAAGTCACAGCTAGAGGACTGTTTTTCAGGGAGTACAGATGGGGAGTGGTTCTTAAAAATAACCTTAAAACAAAAAAAAAGGGACAAAGTGAGGAGGGAGGGTGTAGCACTCATTCCAAGGCATTGTGAAGGGCTGAGGGGACATCAGTTTAGCATTTCAGATTTATTCCTTCCCTCTGGATCCATCACGTCATTCCTCAACCAACCCCAATCCCTTTTGTGCTCCAGTAGTTTGACCACTGCTGGGGAGTTCCCTGGCATCCAAAGGTTTGTTGGTGTGCATGTGTGTATGTGATGAATGACAGCGAGGACGAGGTTGGTCACAATATGGCGCAGTGGAACCTGTGGGAAGCCGTGGAACGCTCTGCTCGCCATTTCATCTTCTTTTTCTTCTTCTGGTTTCTCTCTGGGACTTGTTGCCTGCACGCAATCAAAACAAAAATAACCCACAAACGGTTAAAAACGGTTATTTTTTAAAGCAAAAAGCCAAAAATCTTTAGTGCAGCAGATAACTAACAATTTGTGCCAAAATTTGTATGTTTGTCGCTCTGGACCCATTCATTTGTAAAATCCCTTTACCCACTTGAGCATGTCCAAGATGGCTGCCATTTCCAGCTTAGGAAGTCACTATTTTACCACAAAATTTCAACCACAAGATTAGTTTCAGAGGTTTTACGCTTGATTTCTGTTTTGACTACTGGGGGGAGTCAAATTCATAATGTAAAAGCCTACTTCAGAGCTTCTTCTTTATAATCAAAAACATCCACATTAATTTCACCAAACAGAGAGCAGGTGAAGCTTTCTAACTGTCCATCCATCCACCAGCATCACTTCATGCTGTGCATTTTTTAAATACTGAATTTTTATATAGCTATCGGATGGTGCTTATATCTACTTGCTAAAGATTTAACTTTATTTATTGGCCATTCTACTTTATTTATTTATTTATTTGCTTTTTAAAAACAGCCTTTGTAGTTTTTTTTTTTTAATGTGCTCCACGTTTGTCTAATTTTTTTCCTATTCTCAGGCGTCTAGGAAAAAAAAAAAAAAGATCTCAGTGCACTGCCAGACGTAGAACCCACCAATCCGACGCGCCACCTCTTAAAGACTTTAAATTGACCATTTTATTAGTGCTCATTGCAGGTTATGGCCATGTAAAAGCTGTCATTCAATTGTTATTCAGCTAAACCACCTTGATGACTGGAAGTCTACAGTATGACCACAGGAGGGCAGTGGTGATTCATGAAGCTTTAAACACATTACAAAGAAGTGTTTCCTCATGAGTCAGCTACAGAGCTGGCAAGTGCACAATGAGAGCTTTCCACAACTCTCGTACTCATTTTTTGTTTTTAAAACTGGGTGACAGAACATGATCTCCTACTGCTGTGTAGTGAGTACGAATCCTAGACACCGTGAGAGTTATTACTTGTTGCCCATTGGGCTTTTCAGATAGACTTACAAACAGGATGTGACCACATAGAAAACATGTACATAAATCAAATTCTTCTGAAATTACATGGGTCAAGACAGGAAGTGGCTCTGGGTTTTTTTGTTTTGTTTTTTCCTTTTTTTCCCCCACTCTTCCTAAAAAACACTTTCAGTCCAACATTGCGCTGCATTGCATCACTTTTGCGTTTAACAACACTGAGAACATTATGGCCAGTTGCTGTATTTTATTGTTGCTTGATGGGGGATTTCAACTACTCAACAATTTTGGGGTCTCCTTTCTCATACTGTTCGTTTCATTATATACCAAATGTTTTAACAGGTGACTGCAGACAGGCCAATTTAACACCCAGGCTCCTTTAATTTGGAGCTATGCTGTGATGTTTGAAGAATGTGTCTTGGTATCATCTTGGTGAAAAAAGGACAGCAGCTGAAAAAGAAGCTGTCTGGATCGCAGCATACTTTGATCCAAAACCCGTTTACTAAGTTTAGAATTAACAGCACCTTCACAGATGTGCAGATTACCCATGGCACTCAAACTTATACACACTCCACACCATCATAAATGCTGCCTTTGGAACAGAGTGCTGATAGGCCTGGTCGCTCCATTCCTCTTTTATCGTGAAGATTTTGTAAAAAGAACTTTGTGGATGTAATGCATTCAGTTATTACAGTGATTTTCAGAAGTGTTCCCTATCTAGTCATTTCCGCTACCGAATTGTATCTATTTTTAATAAAGTACAGCCTTTCACATAAAGGTGACCCATCTTTACTTCGTCTTCACTTGAACAGCGATTACTTAAAGTGAACCTATATCACAATATTATTTCAAAGATCTCAAGGTCTTTAAAAGTAAATTAGAGGTTACCTTATAACACGAACCAGTTCATGAAAGGCTTTGTCCACATTCATTGGGGGATCCTTGGCACTGGTTTCAATATAAGTTATCTGAGGAAGAAAGAAGAAATATGCCAAAGTAAAATATGAACAGCTCAGTTGGGTGTTGGAATTTATAGTAATGTGCAGTTTAGGCCTGTAATGTTCTGAAAGGCCAAGGATCCATGGTCTCATTTCACAATTAAGAATAAATCCTGTTCAGAATATTTTTGCTGTAAAAAGCAGGTCTAAATATAGGCTGAGAAATAGCAGTTACAAATGGCTTTGGTAATACTTAATATGCCATGTGCTCTCCATTTATTCTATCCACTTTCTTTATCGATGAGTGGTCTTTTCTACCACTACATATTGTCTGTGTGAGACTAATAAGAAAACACTGAAACATTCTTAAAGACATGCACATTATAAAAAACAACCATGATGCTGTTTGTAAGGAGGCAGTAAGTCAGGGACAAGTGCTTAACAAAATGCTCACTACTTACATTATGTTTTGCAGCCATCTCCTGCCCCTGGTCAGTTGTGACTTTTCTCAGGTGGACCAAGTCCACTTTGTTTGCAACCAGCACCATGGGGAAGGCCTCCCTGAGACAATAAGGACACACAGACCCAAGATGCCACGTATTGCTGTATTACTGAATATTTTACAGTTTCTTACAGTCTTATGAGGTCTAAACACAATTTGAGTCAGATCAGGATATGAGTAATTCTCACTTGTGCTGAAATGCACTAAAAACAGGCCATGTTTAAATTAGAAAAAGCTTCAGTTGAGCGCCACCAAATATCAACACACTCCAAATTGCTCAGTTCCAGTGTTTTCTGTTTCTTGCATCTCAGACTTGGTTTTGTCTGTCAGTCACAGTCGGGGAACTGACGCTTCTCCTCTTTCTCAGCTGAGAACAGATTTCAGTTTTGGAAACAACTCTGAACTTCTGTCAAGTGTGTTAGGAAGAGCGATGAAAGGGAGAGACGTTCATCTTTAACCACCCTCATCCCAAATCACAGGTAATGGTACCTCTTAGCACAGACTGAGTCAGTGAATTCAAACTGCCAGAGGAAGATAAAGTTTGGTCTTTGATGAATGTGATGAACTACTTCCTCTTTTGGCAAAATATGACTTGCTATATTTAACATAGAGCAAGCAGGCTTTCAGCTGAAAATTTGGTGCTTTCCGTGACTGCACATATAGCTTTTGTAAATGGACCTATTCAACTGTGTACCCTTTGTGACAATAATGGCAGAGGACAGAGAAAAACGCGCAAGAAAGCATGTGTGCCTTAAATGGAAAGGGGAACCTAAGCAGATGGTATATATGACATCTGGGGGGAAAAAAAGAAGGACTGAAGTGTTCAAAAATAACAGAATCTCCATTTCTAAATAATAGGCTGCTCTTTTTGGAGGTAGAATTTATTTCTGAACATTTCAGTCCTTCATCTCTGTCTGAACCTAGCATGACTCCTGCATATTATTTTCTTTGTAATAACCCTGACTACGTACAACTTGCCTCCACTGACTTTCACACTGTCCAATAATAATCTTGGTGCCTGTGGTTTCAAGTGTTTCTCATGATTAGTTTCCAAATACCTTTTAAGCTTGCTTGGCACCATGTTAGCATTAACCATCCTCTCCTGACTGAGGACTTCTGACACCCCCAAGTCCAGCTGAAGCCAAAAAACAGGTTCAGTCACCGCCACACTAGAAAGTGTCCATACAGAGGACTCTACCTCTATATGGACAAATGAATGCCTATAACGTATTGATATAATAAATTATACATTTATTTCTACACAGATGTATATTGCAATAACGTATAGTTGACAAAATGCCAAGGTTCAGCTGTACTTGCTTCATGGCACACCATTTGGAAACCGCTGCTCTTGCATATATAGTACTGTGCAATGTCTTTATCCAAACCTCATTTCTTTATATTTTGCTTCCAAGGAGCCAGACTTTCTTGTTAGAATTGTAAAAACCCCGTTTTCCATGTATGCTTTCACATGTTTCAATAATTCACTGCATGCATTTCTCATTTTCCTAGCAAAACAAAGAAACGAGGGGTGGCTTTTGAGCAGTGCTGCAGGCAAGAAAAATTCTTGTCATCCAAGTGTGTTTTCTTGGAAGAAATACAGTTGATTTTTATTTCACTGTACTGCTCAGCTGAGCTGTTGCCTTCTACCTGTCTTTGACCCGTAGTATGAGCTGATGGAATCTGTCAACATGTTCAAAGCTGGCCTTGTCCGTCACAGAGAAGACGATCAGGAAGCCGTCTCCCGTCCTCATGTACTGCTCCCTCATTGCACTGAACTCCTCCTGACCAGCTGTGTCCAATACTGTGTACACATAGGAACACAAAATACATTAATACACACAGCAGGGTCTCAGTGTTCTTCACTTAAATCGTACATGCACATTCCCTGAGTGTTATGTGATGTATATCTGATGTGAGGATTACACCTTTGACTAAATAAATGGGGTTTTTTTTGTATTTTTTTTAATGTTTATATAAATGTTTACTATCAAAATACATTTGATAGCTGACACTCCCCATTTTTTAATTCCACTTGTCATCATAGTCTTGGGCTTTAATCAGTTGTTTGCACTGTTACATTCACTTCCTTTAAAAAATAAAAATCTACAAATAAGCTGATGCAGTCTGAACAATTAATCAGTGTCACTGTAGCATGTGAACTTTAGTTTCCCTCATTCCGATATCGCTGCACTTTCACAGCCCTCAAAGAAAGTCACTTTTACATTTGAGTCTGTGGTCCACTGTCTTGAGTGCCACTTTCAAGCCTCGACACTTATGTAACAGTTGCATCACAAAGTGACGTTTTCTCTTAGTAAAGGTCATACATTTTCATAGTTCATAAATCACTGAACATATTCAAAAGAACTATAGAACTGCTTTTACTGTGTTTTCAGATATTTAGCATGTTTTCAGTATAAATTGAGTAATTATAGGGGAAAGATACAATGATGGAATTATACACAATTTCTCTCACATGCTAAAAACCACAGCAGAGACAGCTGATGTTTTACATAAAGCTCAATGTCAACAACTACCAGAGGATTGTAATTAGAGGCTAAAAAAACAAAAACAAAAACAAATGTTAACTGATGGCACAATGATGGATGTGATGTGTTAACTAAAACAAAAAGGGGGGAGAGGGGGAACAAAAGAAAAGGGGAAAAAAGAAGGTTTGCGAGGTTCATTTGACATGTGTTTCTACTCACCATCCAGTATTGCCCACTGTCCATCTATTTCAGTGTGTTTGAGATACGAGTCCTCAATTGTGGGATCATAGTCTGGCACGAAGATCTTCTGGAAAAACTGGATGGTGAGGGCACTCTTCCCAACACCCCCATCCCCCACCACCACCAGCTTGTATGTTGGCAGGTTATCACTTGGCACAGCGCTGGTTGCCATGGCTACCTCGACAGTGGCAGTAAAGGTGGGAAGTAGGATAGCAGGTGGCTGATGAGACACACCTGGCTGGCTGAAATGTAGGACCAAGTGAGGGAGACAAGGGATTGACAACAAAGAAGGGAGGAAGGGAGAGAGAACAAGGCAGAGAGGTGTTAAGATTTTTTTTTCCCCCCTCCAGCTGGTTTTACATCACCATGGAGACAACAGCACAGCCACAAGATGTAGATCAAAGCAGAAAGATGGAGGAAATACAAAGATGGGAAAACTAGAACATGAGAGGCCAAAAGGCAGAGTTCAGTACAGCCCAGGGTGGATTATTTTCATAGCTGAGTAACAGTAACTTAGTCCCTAAGCTGCACCCACCAGAGAAAGACAACAAGCTAAACAGCAAGTGTTCGTGGTTTGAAAACGAGGCCAAAGAGTGGCTGAATTTTTGTTTCTTCCATTTCTTCCCTTTGTATCATGAAGTCAACATTTAGCAGTCGTTACAGAAACTGACATTACTTTCAGACTGGCTAGAAATGCATTTATACAAAGGTTATAAACCTTTGTTTAAATGCAGGTTATAAACCATTTTTAACCCCACTTTGTGTAATTTGCAACAAAGAGGGTGATAAACACACTGACCCCCCGTAATATAGATCTCATGCCGATTGCAATATTTTCTTCCTAAAAGCTGTAACTGACTGCATACGATCCTTTTTTCTAACTTTTCTTGATAAACAATTAACATTTCTCTCTCTTGCGCTCTCAGTCAAAAATCTTGAAAGAAAATGTTCTGGATTGGGAGAACTTTTTGTACAAATATAAATCAAATGAAAATGAACTGAGTCTGAAAATGAGTCTATTCCACTTTAACATGTAGTCTGTAGCACTGCCGTTACACCTCCAAAATGCTATGTGGCAACGAGGTTACTGTGGCATTGTGTACAGCTTCTTGCAGAGTTGAGGCCATAGATTCTACACAACATGGGCAGAGCTTTAGGGTCTAAACTTTTATACACAGGTTATGGTCGTGGTTCAAATAAATGTTTTAACAACAGTAACTTCATTCCAATTTCTGCAAAGCAAAAAAGGGAAAAGGCCCAAAAACTAGATATACTCACAAGCCCTTTAACATGCTACATTTTGTTTCGTGGCAGAACTAACTTTGCATAAATCAGTCTGCATCTCAGAGAGAGAGAGCTTTCTGGAGGAGCTGCACAGAATCACGTCCGACCAGCTGAAAACCAGTCAACTGAGGTCATCAGCTGCTCGATCTAATAACAAACCGTGAGATAACTGCAGATCATTGCAGCAAACCGCTAAAAGTATAGGCAATGCAGACATCTAGAGCATAGTTTTTCAGTACTTAAGTAGCTTCAGTACACTTATTGTTGGAGCTTTCATATCTAGGGTGTAATCTGATGATTGAACTTCTATAACTGGAGTTAACACTGTAGCGTTTTAACTCCACAACTCAAACTTTCAACTGCCTTGTTCTTCTTCCTTCTTTATTTCAGACAGACTTCGGTTTCATTTCTTTCTTGCACTCTACTTCTGTTACATAGAAGCTGTCTTAAACACTCTTTAATGCCAAGCAGGAATTTTCCTTCGAACACATTAAACGTGAATGCCTTATTTGAAACATTCGTGCATTTTCCTCTTATTTTTGTAATTGACAAATAAAAATGTTGATTATACTTCAGCAAGTGAAACCCTAATTTAAAAAAAAAAAAAAGTCTTCATGACAACACAGAGGGGGAAGGGGATTTTCCTTTGTGGGCAGCTGAAACCACTATACAGGAAAAACCCTGCCAAGCAAAATGCTCCTGTTTCAAATTAAGAGCTTTCCTCTAAAATGAAAAAAAAATTTATCACCTTTTTGCTACTGCACGAAATGGTCTACCATTATACTGTGTTCAAGACATTTTTTCTAAGCTGGCACATTTTAAATCAAAGTGGGTAACGTTTCTGCATGTGGCATAGAAGTCAAACCCAAATTAATGACATCTTTTCACACTGGTCCAAAACAACCACAAACCCACAGCAAAATATGATGGCTCACAGATATTCAACTGTAGTTTGTAATTACTTTTTGAAAAACAAAAACAAACCTCTTTCCACAACAAAGGGGTTTAACAGAAAAGCTTTTCTCTCTGCAAGTGATATAAATGCTCAATACATCAGAAATAATTCAGAGGCATTCTGCACTTAAACCACACGAGAACCGCTTGTTCACTACTCAGACTCTGTCATAAATAAAATATAGTAACATCATATGGTTCAAATCAGGCAATGCCTTATTGTTGGAGCTTTAATATCTATCATGAAATCTCAGACTGTCGTGACAGAAAGCTCGGACCGCAGCTGGTCTCAAAGCTTCCAGAGCTACAAGAAGTACGAGTCACAAGAGGAGAGCGGGAAAGCCGGTGAGAGAAATCGGAAATAGGACCGAGGCAGAGGAAGCAGGGGCATATGAGGACAAAGTTGACAGAAAAGTTACAGTGTGGTGTTGAGTCACTACACAGACACAGCTAGTTCAGTTTGCTTCCTGTTTTTGGACCATATTGTGATATTTTTCCTGATTTTTGATACGGACTACTTTTGCTCCAAACACACAAAACAAATTTTAAATAAATGATCTGAGAACAGACAAATAATCACACCACACTTCCTATATGTAATTAGATCTTAACAGGCTAGTACCAACTTTGTCATGTTATTCACAACACCCAAATTATGGCCATAGTCAGCCCATATGGGGAACTCTGTACTATCCCTCACCTTTAGTTAGTCTAACCAAGAGTCATCGTGAGCTTGTAGATTTGCGTTTCCTAAAGTTATGAGTTGTCCTCATTTTGTTCATAAGCATCCTCTAAAGCATGAATAATATTTTAACACATCAAAAATGTTTACTTCAACATAGTACAATTTTGTACGCTTTACCGCAATACTAATAAAGGCTAATATGAAACTGAATTCATTAAATTTAATCTGTAGATACATGATGGCTCGAGTGCAGTTCCTACAGATAAAGGTGGTACAAATCCTTTATTTTGCATAGACTTTAAACTACATGTTTTTCCTGATGCAGCTCTCCCGTTTATTGGGGCTTGAAACCATTACTAGGAGAACACTAGGAGTTATTAAGTGGTGCAGAAGTCTGACGACAATTTGTTCAGGACTGGCTGCCCCAGCACATTCAGCCCTGGATAGTTTAGTGCAAGATGAAGTCTCAGAACCCCCAAATTTCATCACATTCTCTACAGATCACTCTTGCAACTGTTGGTGTTAAAGTAAAAGTGTCTAATAAAAATAAGGAGTCTGCATAAATCTAACCTGCATGGAAGGCAAACCAGGAAAAGACCTTTGCATTAGAGCAAAACCACCGTTTGACAATGAACATACGTTTTAACTCACTTCTGTGTTAATTGTGTTAATTATATACTCTGTATATTGCTGCTAGTCTTGGCCAGGACTCCCTTGTAAAAGAGATTTTAAATCTTAATGGGATCTTCCTGGTAAAATAAAAGGTAAAATAAAATAAATACGATCAAAGACCAGGCCTTTTGGAACAGATGTTTTTCTACAGTAACATTACAGCATGGTGATGGAAAATCCTATTGTTCTGGGTTGTTTTGCTGCCTCTGGGCAGCTCACAATCATTGATTCAACTATTAATTCTTCCTATCAGAAAGCACTTGAGGAAAATTTGAGGCCATGTGTACCAAAGATGAAGTTGAACTGTAAGTAGACCTTGCAACAGGCTAATGATCCTAAGCACACTGGCAAATCTGCAGTGGAATGGCTTAAAAAAGGGAAAATGAGGGTTTTCAAATGACCAAGTCAGGAAAAAAGGTGATATGAGTCTCGTTCAAATGTGAAACAGGCAGCACATGCAAGAAAATCCCCAGAGATCTTGAAACTTAGAGATTTTTTCCCCACAGACAAATGCATTGAATGCATTTGTTAATGTTATAAAAGCTGAATTTGCCATGTGGGTTTGATAATAACTATCTGTAGGTATGGCTTCATCATTTAAAAAAAAAAAAGAAAAAAGGCAGGAGGCAAATGTATTGAAATAGCCAACAGTCTTCATGGGCTGTATTAGGGCTGTGCAATTAATCAAATTTTGATTTTGGCTCCAAATGATGACCAAAAAAAAAAAAAAAAAAAAAAAAAAAAGGGTAATCGACAAAAACGATTATTAAAATGTTGTTACAGTAAGCTCTGCAAGTATACTCTTAGCCTGGAATTATGCTTCTGCATCGGGTCTTTTCGGGGTTCATGCCATAACTGGAAACCCCTCTGAATTCCACACAGCAACCTACAGTTTAACCTGACCCCCCCCCCCCCTTCCTTTTTAGTGTAACCTGCCATGCACCTCCCAATTACTGTAACAACACTGTGGGTCGATGCGGCCCGCACAGCAGATTCCTCCTGTGCACTTCCGACTACTTTTCCTCTGAGTTTTTGAATTTATCTGTGAGAGAATAACAATCACCGTCTTAATATAAAGAATAATAATAATAATAATAATAATAATAATAATAATAATAATAATAATAATAATAATAATAGCATCAATATAAGGACTCACAAACACCAGCAAATTCCTGTAGGGGGATTGCCAAAACTATCGGAATGGATGTGAGGGGATGAACAAAGAAGTGGAAAATCTAGAGGGACAAATATGTTCACACCCGGGGGTAAAAAAATTAAACTGACCCAGGAGGGAAAAGAGTCCCGGCATTTTATTTGTTTCTGTCCGCACTGCATGGACAATATGCGACAGCAAGATAATTAACACAGATTTGCTGCATGGTGGGATCTGCACCGTCCACAACACAAACACCGCAGCCCCGCCAGTATTTGCTGTGTCAGCCTGAATAATTCTGATTTAGTCTGAAGCTGAACAGGTTTTCTGTTTGTGCTGGGCTATAATGGGCCAGCCTGACTGGAATTGGGAGCATAGAATTCAGTAGTGGTGGTAGAGACACATCCCTACCAATATGAGATAACGTGGGTCGTGTCCCTACCAATTACCGGGCATGATTAGCAAGGGACAGTAGGGAGATGTGCCTAAAAATATTTGCTCCACGGCTTTAATTGGCACCGCACCCCAATCTGACTCACGTCCCTACCAACATTAATACCAAACCTTTTGAATACATGTACAGGATCTGTCAGTATGTTGTGCCAGTGCACGAAAATGTGAGCAAATTTGCTCAAAAATAACTTGGTCCTATTTTTTCCTAGTAGTATTATTCATAATAACTAGCTTTACCTTTCTAATTAATTATCTATTTATTATTTGTTTAATGTATAATTATTTTATTTTATATTTATCTATATTTTATTTATATTTTGTTTATATATTCTGTATTTTAATTTCAATTTAGTACCGTAAATTCCGGACTATAAGCCGCTACTTTTTTCACGCGCTTTGAACCCTGCGGCTTATAAAATGATGCGGCTAATATATAGATTTTTTCGGTCGCCAAAAGGCGACTGTTCGCAAAAAAGCGGTAATTAAAAATTAAATAATCCTTCTGTGTACCATCTTTCTTTGTAAATATCTCATGTTACAACACCAGGACACCTGCGGCTTATATTCAGGTGCGGCCTATATATGTAAAAAGTTATATTTCTTTTAAAATTCAGCTGGTGCGGCTTATATTCAGGTGCGCTCAATAGTCCGGAATTTACGGTATTTATTTTCAAGAGATTGAAATCTAGTGCACTTCTACAATGTATTGACTGTTCTTTAAGGGCAATAAATGCAGTGTGTTTACAAAGTCACTTAGTAATTGTGTTAAATAATCGTGATTTCAATATTGACCAAAATAATTGTGATTATTAGGATGTACACTACCAGTCAAAACTTTGGACAGTGTCCAAACTTGACTGTTACTGTACTTACTTTTTCACATAAATATTATGAGTGAGTTTGATGGCAGAGTGCCACAAAAAGATCATAGAACACCCACATTGACTAGAAACAAAAACAGCTACTAATGAACGTCAGGAAAAAGGGAGACATTTTAATAGTAAGATTAGGTGTATGAAATTTGTAGCAAAACTATCTAAATATATAATATAAAAAAAATTTTAAAAAGCTGTTTCACGTTACAATGAAAACTGTAAATTTATAGTCTTAATTAAACTGCAGTAAGAGATAATAGCAGATGGGGAAAGAAAAAAAACAAACAAACATTCACTTACTAGCTTTAACACCCCTACCACCCACACACCCATTCCTCCTTCATTGTGCAGGAAACAGCTGTCAGCTGGCTAAAGTCCATCCTTTCCTGCCCAGTACAATGGAGGGAAGGAAGATGTTTCCTTCCTTTGCAAAGCCAGCCAGCCAAGCCAGTCAGGTTAAGCAAAGAATTTGAGCCAAATTCCTGATGGTTTTTTGTTTGTTTTTTTAGGAGAAACAAAAACAAAAAAAAAAAAAAATCTCTTTAGTCATTTAGATGTCTGGATGTCACAAAGCCACTAAAAAGGTGTCTATTTCACAATGCCATTTTAAAAGTCATGGTCAAAGTCTGATTTTCAGGACTGAAGAAAAGCAAGTAACCTTGAGAAGCAGTCTGAAACCACAGCACACACCAGCTGTGGTTTTTACACTAGTCATACATGTGGTCGCCTAGATGAAGTCAAGTTAGGTCCAAAACTCATCGGGTGCATCAGGATTTCCCTCTAAGCCCGTTTGGTGAGGAGACAAATCTCTCTACAACAAACAATTTATATGTATTAGAAAAACAGGAAATAAAATTCAAAAAAAAAAACAAAAACCAAAAAACCAAAACGAGACAGGCCTGAAGTATCTGTCCATGTTTACTGAACTAGTCAATTTAGCCCCAGCACTAAAGAGAGTTAACCTGTTGATCTTCGTCCAATGTTTAGACAGTAACTGGGCAAATGCAGGCAAAAAAATAATATAGATTATTGGGAAACACTTGAGCACATTAGCATCAGAGGTTCTCTTGGACTAGCTGCAATTCATTTTAGCATTTTTTTATATGCCTTTGTTTGAGAGAACATTGCCATCCACGATAGATTAACTAGTGCTCAATCCCCTTGCAATGATGTTGAAAGTTCAGATGTTGCCAACAAGCCAGCCAAGACCCTGCCAAACTCGTGTATTTTTCCTACCAGCTAGGTTGTTGGTTGGGTTGCTGCTATTGTGACAATCGTATGACCATCCATTAACCAAATGCTTCTTCAAAACGCGTCTCCAAATCTGCAGGGCAGGAGGACGACTACGGTAGCCAGTTTGAGTTCAGGAGACTCACTCAAAAGGCAGCTGGTTATACTGCCCAGGTATTTATTTGCCACAAAAACCTTGCAGGGAAAGTTACTTGAACTGTTACAAAAAGAGAACTTAAAAATTGCACTCACACACACACATATGCACATAGTTCTTTGGAAAATGTTGCATCTTGTGTTTATATCATTGCGATATTAGGGGAGGTTTGTGGCTTATCACTCTAAAAAGAAAACCTAGAAGGCAAATTGCTATGGTTTTTTTTCTAACTCTGACCCAAACTCAGTTTACAGATAAATCACATTTTCTGTGATAATTTTTAAAAAACAGGTTTCTAAGACTTCAATACAGGGTGAGGGCAATTAATTTTCCCCAGGGGCCACATGAGAAAGTGGGACTGTTCAGCATATTGGTATGGCCCTTCCTAACAGTCCCAGCTTTTCATGTGGCCCCTGGGGAAAATTATTTACCATCCCTGCTTTAATAGAGGTTTTCAAAAATACTACACAGCTTTAAATTTCTGACTTCTAAAAGTATTGTCTCAAAGATTAATTTTAAGTCATTAAAACTATGTGAGTCATGTACTGCAAAGTACACAAGTGACTGCGATTTCAGTAAGTACCTTGTGGGACATCAAGAGGAGCACTCACTCGTGTCTTCACTCCAAGAGCCAGTCTCAACAACTATGACTAACTGAAGAATGTGTTTTTCACCTCATCACACACACACACACACACACAGTAAATCTGCAATACATCTGCTTACACTAACATATTACTCGGCTGGAGTGTGCATTTACAAATAAAATGAGTGAAGCTGGTGTGTTTTGGGCCTCATATTTTGCCTTTGCATAAAGGCTCTCTGGACTCTTGAGATGTGGCTAGTTTCTGTTGGGAAAGGATCAAGGGATTTCCCTCTTCACGTGGGAACAAAGCAGCATCATAACTCACAGAAGGAACACAGCGGTGTACGCCCCGGTCTGTACTGTAGTGCATATATCAACACTCATCGATCATTCAGAGGTGTTAAGACATAGTTCACCAAGTTGAAGATAACATGTGATAGGTTCAAGTTATTTAAAAAAAAAAAAACAAGGAACAAACGCACACCTGTCATTTTTTACTTGCAAGGGGAAACCGTCCTCTGTGTTCGCTCAGAACGTAGCAGAAAGGATCTCCGCTGGACGGCTTCCTTCGTGTCCTTTTTATTACAAACGTTTACACAATAAAATCACGTGAGGTTGTCCTTTACCATATATGGTATGCATGACTTACATGACTAACGTGTGTTGCGTTCGAGTACCTGTGCGTGTACGTGAATATGTGTGTGTCTGCAACTGTTGTGCGTAGTGGGGGATGTTTTAGTATGTGTGTGTTATGGGGGTGGGACAGCATGTGAACAGGATTGTAGCTCCCCCAAACTGCAACCCTCTTTTAAAAGTATCAACTTATGAAAGGCAGAAGATATGATAACTTATATAAACCAAAATAAAAGTTTATACAATGATTCCAACACGTGATAAATTCCAGACACATTCCACCTTTAACGTTTTTTTCCTGTCCACTTCCTTCTTTTATTCAAAGTTTTTGTTTTTAATTCCATTATATTAAAACAGTTTTCCTATTTGTTGAAAACCTAACTTTTTTTTTTTTTTAAAGAGGAACAAGGTTTAAACAAGCAGTAAAAACAATAATTCACCAGTATTAAGACAATGTTGGGGAAAGCACAGTGATGTGGTGGTTAGCACTGCTGCCTCACAGTACCCTACCTCTCGTCCTACTGCAGCTGGGATAGGCTCCCGCCGGGGGGGGGGG
>JAVDPK010001790.1:93057-104637 GCA_034780415.1 Cichlasoma orientale | reverse complement strand
TTCAATGTACTCCAAAATTATCTTCGTATTTATTATATACATTGTTTGCTTCTGCTAGAGACAAAAAAAAAAAAAAAAAAAAAAAACCCAGGAGGCTTATTTGCTTGGACCAACACAAGTTGGGACTTTAAATGTAAAAGCTGAGTATGACGTGGTGGCAGGAAACAGACTGGGAGTTGTTGTAGTATAGGGCTTTTCTAGAAAAGGGTCATGTAAGGGGTGTGGAGATGCTGGGAAGAATACGTAGTGACTGGCACAGCCCAGTAAGGAAGCATATGACTAATAGTTTTCAAAAGATTCAGTCTCTGCCCATCCACACTAAAAACAAGCTTAGTTTTCAAGCTAGAACTGGCTCAGCAGCATTTCCAAAATACTGGACTAGCGCAGACACAGCAAAAGTCACATTCTAAAATACAAAAACACAATGTGTAACCTCAGTGTGGCGTAAGATGCCATCTGTGAGCTACTGTCTTACTGCACAGCTGAGAAGTGCTTCAAAGTAATGATTATTTAAGCAGCAGCAGATAATTATACTTCATATTCAGATGCCTTTAAACACATTTTGGCAGTTGGTATTGTACTGTATGACTGTCTCCAATAGGAACACATCTATCAACGTCTCCTGCCTTCATCGCATGTGCTCCAATAACACTTCACATTCAGATCTTCAACACTCCACGGCTGAGAGGACAAAGTGCGAACAGCTTACTAAATGACTAATCACATGATTGCAGGTCACAACCACTTAGCAGTCTCAAGTGCATTGTTGGTGACCCCCATTTAAGCATAAACTGCTTTGATGTTCGCCTAATGAATCAGCCATAGACAACAGATGATGTACAGCTGAGATTACTTAAGAAAAATCCATCAATTTCAAGACAATGTGTCTCAGGTTTATCCACATTCAGTCACTCAAAGAAATGCTTTGTCATAAATCAAATAAGCTCTGGGGCTCCTTGGTTTTACCATTTTACTTCAGTTTGGTATGGCAGAGCATGGAAACGTCTATCAATGAGCGGTCTTAAATGTGGATGTTTCCTGAATGCACATGTGCTTCTTTGTGTTAAAAGAAAAAGGGAAATTTAAACATGCTTTTTTAATGTTTTAATACATCATTACACAAGTTTTAGTGGTCCACTACACTGCATACGACTCATGAACTAAGAGGAAGTTGATGCTTTTGCTCTCAGTGTAGGAAACACTTCTTAACACTTTAGATATGAGCTGAAAATAAAGATATATATAGACATAGATAGAGAGATATATGTAGATAGTAGTGTGTCCAACCCTTTGACTGGTACTGCATGTATATATGTGCACACACACTCTTATGAAATATGTCCAGACCATGACTGTTAATTTGCTTGTTATTCAACAGAAAATAAGAGACAGTAGCTCTAACTGAAATGGGACCACCCATTAGTTAGGTAAGTCCTGTTGTGAAGCTTCAAACTGGGTGTTTTCACCATCACCGTTTTCGGTTTTGAAATCATCCAACAAGCCAAGGAAGGGTTTTAAAAAAAAAAAAAAACAAAAAAAAACCTGGGGACACTTCATGCCATGTGGCAACCTATGGGGCTGAAAGGTTCCTCTAATGGCCACTCCAAAGGCCAGCATCCCCTTCAAAACTGAGATATGAACTGAAATGTGGCCCATAAACTGAAGTAGGAACTAAACTATTGTTTGGGAAGAGTTGTTACATCCCTGAGTGTTTTCGCTGTCACGATCCTAGCGTTTTGAAATCAATTGTGATGAGCGAGGAATGGATCTGACTGTGAATCTTTATGCTCATTGGCCAAAGACTTGCCACTGGCAAGTTTTTGACTAATAAACACATCCCGGATAATCCTTTCAGACTCCAATTCCAGAAGTCTTTTTGCAACCGAAAGAGTAGCCTCCTGCTGGCCCACCCACCACGCTGAACAGGATAAGCGGAAGAGAATGGATGGATGGATGTCTGGTAATCTCTGGGTTTCAGTAGGAGATGTTTCCATAAATCTGCACCCATCTTTCTTGCAAGATTTGGCTTTCATCTCAGACATAAGTCTTGCTTTACTTTTTTGTAGAAACTACTTTTCTGCCTGTGATTGATTATGGTGATACTGTATATGTACACCGCATCCTCAGTTTTATACAGTCTTGACTGCATCTCTCTCTCTGCATTCTTTATGACAGAACTGGATATTTTATCCTTAAAAATGTAATCTAAACTTCCAGTTTACCTCCAACCTTCTCCGTCTCAGCTCCAAAAGCTACTCTCCTCTAAATGGTTGCTTTACAGAAACGTCTGAACATTTAAAAGGTACCATAAGGAATCAAGTGAAGGCAGCATGTGGCTGTTGTTCCTGAGAGGTCACTAGTGTGTAATCATGTTGTATATGCTGCATTTTACATTGCACCTGTTGCATTTTTAACATTTTCTTTGAATGGCTGTTACCTCAGCCAGGTGCCTCTTGTAGAAGTGATTTGATCTCAGTGGGAAAATAAATCAAATGAAACAATCTGTTGAGCATATGTGCAGAAAACAGCCTGTATGTCAGCTAGAACGACATCAGTGACAATTTTGATTGTCTCATCACATAAGAGCACCTTAGAGCGTGCTACCTACAGTAACTTTTCTTTGCAACCATACTCTAACACACTCTTGCAGCCTATGTTCTTTGTTCTTTCACAGAAGGCAAAGTTGCTCTCAGAGAGATTTGCTTTCCTCTTTAGCTTGTATTAGATAACTTGTCCCAATAAATGACACACTCAAGCAGGTCCTGACATTTATTTTTTTTTTGTGTCTCATATGGTGGTTTTGGTTTGGCTTTCTCACTAAAGTGACCAGTTTTACCTCTGCAAAGAAATTATCCCCATTTTGACTTCCAATCTTGGCCTTCATGTACTTTCTGTGCAGTTGCAACCATAATCCCAAGACATACATGGACTTGCATCAGAGCACACCAACTGGGAGCCACTGCTTGACCTAATCAAAAATGTGGGACATTGTCTCAATGTGTGAGACATGGGGACAAGGGATATAAATACTGTGCAGTCCCACAAAGTTAGATACCCGGTCACACTAGTTTGCAGTCATCTGAATGTAATTTACGTGAAATGTCGCAATGAAGCTTTAGCAAACTGTTCAACAGCACTGAAAAGTCAGCAAACCATGCAGCACTGTAAACAACATGACCACAACCATCAGCAGTGGCAGCAGGCGCAGGAGCAGCAGGGTTTGGCCTTTCTCTGAAGTTCTGATGAGAAGATAAAGAGCGATCTGTCTCCAGACAGCCAAATGAACTGATGAGTTCACTTTGCTATTAATAGTGATTAGCGTGTGTGTGTGTGTGTGTGTGTGTGTGTGTGTGTTTCTGCAGGCTGACTGGTGCTTCTGAATGATCTCATCCTATGATTTGATGTATGAAGAATCTCTCTGTTCTCCCTGTCCAGCGGTTAAATCTGCACACGATTTCTGCCTCACAGTCGGACAACACTGTGCGTGCGTGTATGTGTGCGCGTGCGTACAGCTGCTGAAAAATAAAGAAATAGAGCGCAAGAGAAGAGCCAAAGACCGTGTTCATGACTCTTTCCCACTGGAAATTTCTGACACACAGAGCCAAGGCCTGTCTGAGTATGAGAAAGAGACAGCCGCCGTGGAAAGCCGACAGTACCCGCCCCTGAATAACGGCTTTCAGCTGCTTCATCTTTCTCTTTAAGTTTGCACCGGAAAAAAAGAAAATTCCGCACACGGGATACAGTCGGTCATATCCTCATTTACAACAAGCTAATCTCCCCTAACCGTCTGCCGCGCTGTCATTACTCGAAGTAATCTGTTGACTGTTAGCTAGGCTACAGTAAGTTGATGGGTTTTACATTAACATTGGATTTCGCTTGCGCCGTGCGGGAATACAGACGCCCGCATTCATGACCTCTCGCGTCTCAGCGGGAAAACCACTCACCTATACGAGCTTCTCTACGGCGAAAGCAAAGTCGCGTCCTCACACCGACATGTTCCTCCTCATCCTCTTTCTCGACTTCAAACCACCGCCGCCCTTTCGCCACTGAGCGGAGTGAGCTGCCCACATCTGCGAAACAATACGTCGAGTAGCTAATCTTTGTATTGCAACAGCTGATGCTAAAAATAGATGCGCCCCAAAGGGGTGGACATCGTGTTTTTGTTGTTGTTGTTAAGACGTGAAACAACTTAATATTGTTTTTCAGGGTAATATTATATGTGTGTTTATGAGTATTTTTAAAAAGTAACTCCGCTGTCTTTTTTCAGGATGTATTTCTGACATTGTATGTAGAAAAATCACGAGTCAATACGGAGTACCCCTTTTTTTACTGAAATGGACTGCTCCCTTGCTCAGCGGACTTGTTTAAAGGGATAGTCCTGTCAAACTGGCCGATTCTAATTTAGGAGAAGTCAAATGGATTAATTAGAGGAGAGAGGAGCGCTGTTGAAGCTTGTTTGAGATCATTTGGGGTGTTAATTCACTTATGTAGGTCTACTGCACGGACTGTATATAACACGAAAAAAACAACAACATAGATATACGCACGAACAGATCTTTAGTTTTTGTTTAATTCAGGGGATATAGAGGGGCCAAATTTTATAAAGATGACCAAGCATTAATCATTAGGTTTTGTCTGATTGCCCTTTAGCTTTGAGAAAAGACACACATCATTGCTTCTTGTTCACCCATTTGGTGTAGAAAGATATTTTATAATGGGGTGTACAGAAAAAAATAAGACATGATTAATAAAAACACATACACATATGTATATATATGTCCTACATGATCATTTATTTTCCATATTTTCCAGATAACACTGAGTACAAAGCTCATCTCAGTTATTTGCGTGCCACACAGAGCCATAGATTTTATACTTCATTTAACATATTGACAAGCTGAGCAGTGGGTTTCAGCTCATTAATTCGTGCTGTCAGGTCACAGATCTCTTTACTCAGTCAGATTACCACACACACACACACACACACACACACACACACACACACACACACACACACACACACACACACACACACACACAGCAGACGAACTGACCATTACTAGAAAGAGAAGCACAGGTGTTACAGATCACATTACCGTGGGCTCCATTCCATTAAACTATGATAGCATAGCAATGAGCCACAACAGCAGAACCCTAAAACTGAAGCTACTATTGTTGCATCATTGCACGGTTTAAGTGTGTTGGTTTTTTCCTTTCTTTTGCTTATGCATGCCCACACACAGGCTTTTTAATTGTTAGCCATTGGCACATGCAATTTGGCCCTATTTCATTATGTAATGCTCTCATACGTAAAAAAAAAAAAAAAAAAAAAACCTGATATATCATTTTCTTCATTTTTCTCTTACCAAGTCTTGTCATTATTAAGCTCTAAATTAGGAGACACAAATGAAAGTTGTTCAAGAAAATATCAGTGTAACCCTTTGGGGATTTTTTTTACCGTCTGATTTATTTACTGTATATTTATTTTTGGTCATGATAGTAATAATAATATGTGTTATCTCAGAGGTAGTTAATTAACATACAGTGTATTTGTTAGCTGTTTGCGCTTGCATGTTTTCAGGAAAAGAACTGTACCCTCAGTTCATTTTTGCAAGAGGTCAATAAACACAACCAAGAGAACATGAGCAGGATTGTGCGTAAGGACAATAATAATGACTGAAAGTAAAGAATGTGTATCACTGAGAATATTAGTGATTACTGCACATGTTGTAAGCTTAATTTCTGTGTGGAAGTTCTTACCAATATTTGTTTTATAGATTAAAAAACTGACTAGAACTCACTTCTGAGCTATCGCGTTCATTCACAACACTTGAATATGACTACAGCATGTCATATTCAAGTGTAACTCTGAAAGCCAAGGTCTGCAGGGCTGTCTAATTTAAACAGAGGCTGCTTATTAGTCACACTAGTAGAGCTCAAAAGAGGAAACCTTGGTCTTTATTCTGTAAGGTTGTTTGCGAGGAGGTGAGTGTATACTCTCAATATATACCAGCAAAGAGTAAACACTCAGAAATGCTAATACGGTATCTCATGAGATAGGTCTTTATCAATGCGGTATTTAAAGAGAGATATAGCCTAACATTGTTCATAAGTGGGCATTTATACTACATATTCAAATGCAAGTATGATTAGATTACTGACTGAGAACTATTTAGAATGTAGTAATAACTGACTTCCAGTAACCCTCAGAAATATGTGTGGGTGAGAGAGGGAGAAAGATGTAAATAATTCAATTGAAATGAGGAGGAGGGAGCCTAATATGCATTTTACCTCTGTAAATAATCAGATGTTAGATATTTTACAACTCACATTACAGTGACTAAGTGATGGGAAATGAAGTAGTCTCTCTCTCTCTCTCTCTCTCTCTCTCTCTCTCTCTCTCTCTAATGCAGTATTTCCAGGAAAGCCCACTGCATCTAAAAGCATGTACTCAGACACACACCCATACAGCCAACATGCACACACAGTAATTCTTTCCATGTGACTGATGCTGTGGTAAATGTGATATTAAATCATTTTTGAACTGAGGAACTAAAGGGACTTGAGGGAATTAATTGATGCACCTTGAAGTGACTGTTGTGATTTGGTGCTATATACTCTACATAAAATTGAATTGAAGTTTTCCTTATTTTGGTAGTAGTCTGGTAGTTATACAGCACTTTTCTACTCTAACTAAGAACTCAAAGCACTCTTTTCTATACTTTTAAAATGTCTGAATGTCATGCTCATATTCTGACACATCAGTTCAGTGTTGTACCTGAGGATGCTTCAGCATGCAGTGTAGGAGCTGGGGACTGAACCACTGACCTTCCAGTTGGTAAACAACCAATTGGAACAACCAACCAAAAAAGCGCTTTCTACATATATAGATCAGTGAACGTCAACTGGCGGCCCGCGGGCCACATCTGGCCCACCAGAGCTTTTCCCCAAGTATTACTGAAATCAAGACTAGCCTAGTGAGGATGAAAAAATAAAAAGAGTTCAGATGCAAACGCCAATAAACGCCACCTCAGTCAAAAATTAGACAATGATAGTTACGGAATCCTTTCCCGTACTGTACACCAATCAATCATGTTGCATCATAACCCGTTAAATACCCGTCTCTGACTAGTCTGAATTATCAAAAGCCTCAAAACGCCACTTCTCATTGCCCGCAAAAGCCTCCATGTCCCTTGAACCAATCAGAATGCAAAATCGGACCATCGGACTTCAAGTATTTTCAGCGCTGCGCTGCACTGAGGAGCTCTCCCCTTTTGAGGTATCCTTAGGCTATTAGCCCCCATTGTTTCCAAAACTAGAGGGGGGATTGAACGTTCCCTTGGTGCAACATCACCTGAGATATAGTTGCCATATCTGCAGGCAGGCCCAGGCTGCTTTGCCTCGCACAACAGAACGGAACCAACGCCGGGCTGACTGACAGAGGGCCCCAGCCCCCGCTACCTCCAAGGTCAGAGTGTTTGGCTTTCCTCTAAGGATATTCCTCTGAAGTCATTTCCATGGCTGGAAGAAACCCGTTTCTTCCAGCCCATTGACCTAAACAAACTTGGCTTTAAGGAGGATGTGAATCATGCAAAGCTTTTCTAGAGCCCAGGAATAAAATATTTGGGGATAAGCATGATCTTCACATACTCACATGTCTGTAGGTATTAAATCAAAGGTAAACAGGGTGTTGATGTCTTCAGACCTACACAGATGCAAGACTTCTGGTTTTGTCTTCCCAGCATGCTGATCAAGATGTGAGTCTTGCCCTGTTGCACCCAAAGATTTATTGATTTAGGCTATGGAAGACTTGTAGGATGCAATCAAGAGGTAGTAAATCAGTTGACCTGAATACTGATTATAGTAATTAATTGAGAGGTCTCACCACTAGCTTGGGCAGCAGGTTGATGGGATCTTAATTTGTGAAGTGATTGTTTTCCATCTCCTCGCCTTTCTTCAGATTCTGCTAGCGCTTGGAAGACAGGGTCTGGATGAGTGAGCCTTTACTGTGGCTACCCTACTTCTCCAATAATTGGTTATATTCAAACTGCTGATTTCCTCTTAAGGGGTATCAAAGGCCACAGTACTCTTCATATTCACCTTGCAAAGTGCCATGGATCATTATACACCAGTGTCATCTGTGTCCTCATGGACATCAGACTCCTCCACCACTTGATGAATGAACAGAGTTATGGACGGATGCTGTAGGGGTCAGAAAGAACGCAGCTTGTTTGTTATGCATTATTGTTTATTCCATGAAGTGAAAAGAGTTGACAGTATTGTCTCCTTGCTGTCTTTAGTTTAATCCTCTCAGGCAGGTCTTAAATGCCAAATAGGTCCTGTGTGTGAGGTCACAGGGATGCAGCTTCTTCCAGCATGTAGTGTGCAGAAGACCTAAAGAACCACCATAGAGGGGGGCCTGCCATCAGTCACAGGACTGACACGGTTCTGTATGAGGTTGATTATAACAAGCAGTCCCTCATACGGTTGAGCTTCAGCAGAACAGAATATGGAATTCTGTGTGTCTTCCCCTTTAAACACACACGCACACACACACTATACTTCCATTGCCTCTTGCCTGTTTCCATGGAGACAGTAGTGAGCTCTTTCTTTATACTAGGAACAGACTCACTACATCACAGTATGCAGACATGCACAGGACACACTCATACTGTAAAGTCATTTAATTTTACCATTCAAGCCTGTGATACAGGGACCGTGCCCTACATTGGACGTACAAGCTTATGTTGTCATCACTTGGCAACCCACGCGCAGTTAACTGCTTTTCTCTGTGTAAGCGAGAAGTGGATCTCCAGTGAATGGTTTCTTGTTTCCAGATCCCACGGATCCCTGCAGACAATAGATTTAAAAGTGCATGTTAAATGGAGCGTACGGGTTTACATATTTGTATTTTCATGAGCAAATGCTGCAAGTCAAACAGGAGTGAAATTACCTCAAAGAACTGAGAGTGATGAGAGTGAAAATGTGCTTACTGTTAGGGTGATTAAAAGAAATAGAAAAGTAACTCTTATTAATTTACTGCAAATTTTCAAACTGTCCAGTTTCTTGTGTCAGAGCCCTGACTTCAGGTCAGTTCAGTTCAGTTCAGATGAGGTTTGAGGTGAGCAAGAAGAGGATGACATTTTATTAAGATACTAATTGAGTTGTTGCTTTTCTTCCTGTTTTTGCTTCTTTGGTGAAGCGGACCCCCTTCTCCGATAATAAAACACAGGCATGATCCTTTGTATCTTGAGTCTGAAGGTGCAGGCATAAATTTAAATGTCCCTCTATTGCACGCCACGAACCCACGAACTCTCTTCTCCCCTGCCTTTGGTGTGCTACATATGCGGCCAGTCTCTAGCCATGTATGTAAAAGGTGCTTAGTAGAAGGGGAAATGTCCTTCCTAGCAACTCTATTTAAATATAGTGGGCGGGGGGGAGGGGGTGGGAGACACGGCAACTTTCACAAACCAGTGCTCGCTCCTATGCATTTTTAATGAATTAATTATAAGTTTCTGATTGCATCAATTTGTTGGGAGATGTAATTACACACTAATCTATGTATATTCATGAGTACAGTGTCCTTTTCTTTTCCATTAAATAACCATAAATACTGATCGTACCTTCAAGGCAGTTCTGAAGGCAAAAGCTTTTTCCCATGTATGTTACACTTCTACAGGCTTGTTTGCTTTTTGGAAGGTTCCCATAGTTTTCAGGGTTCTTCGAGTGTCATGACTTTAGCACAGCATGGCCAGATCACCAGTCTATAACAATGTTAACAGAGAGGGTGAGAGACAGACAGAGCAACAGACAACTCCAGCTCAAACCCACAGCATACGTTTAACTCAGCATACATTAAAAACAGGCAGAGGGAAAACACCACCTCAACACATAAACCAGCAGGTTCAAACCTAAAACCTTCTCTCTGTGGGACGGAACAGTTATTTTAAGGTAGCAAACCAGAACAAAATGATGGTTTCTAAAGATAAAACACATTTTGGGTGAACTGAGTGTGCTCTTGGGCTGTACAACTACACCCATCCTCGCAAAAGGATGCCCCACCCCAGTGCACTTCCATTTCAACTCTACCAGCTATCACATGCCATCAGCACACAGTGTTCTTTGAGGTTCCATGTTTATAAAATCTCCCTAAGCACAGCAGGTTTAACTGTTTAACCAGTAGCGCATTTTTTTTTTTTTATTGATTGTCATTAAAGGTCATCACACTATCAATTCATCGCATGAAACTGACTTAGTTTCTCACTTTTAAGTGCACAACTTTCACTTCCTCCTGTGCAGGACACCCCTGTGTGTGGAACAATTAAGTGTCTATCATTCACTCTGCGTCGCTGTTAGTTTTTATGCCCTCTCTGCTTATACTTATACCTATCTCTGCATATAAGCCTGCTACACTTAATGTTCATCAGGTCAATTTAGCAGCACCCCACCACCTCCTTCTGCACACTGTTGCACCAGCATGTTTACAGTGTAGCATTGTTCTGCTAAATATTTCATTACTTTGAGTTATTAGACTCTATAGAGAGTGACTGCATACTGCAAGAAAAAATCTTTGAGGCTGTTTTCAGGCTGATGCAAAATTCACACATGCAAAGTGTCAGCAACACATTTTTAGGCGCCTGACTGAGCAAAGCCTTGAATAGCTACTGCAAGATCTCCTTCCTGCCCTCGAAGTGAGTGAAATTATCATTTAAACTGGTCTCCACAATACAAAAGGAGAGGATTTGTTTCTGGGATTGAAAATATCAGAGATTCAGAGGTGCAGATGGGATTCTACAGGTAAAATTGTTTCTAAAATGAACCGTCCTCCTCTCCTTAACCCATAATTCAGTTTTCAGCAGATCCCCATTTACTCAGTTTTAGTCAAAAGAAAGAACAAAATAAAATCAAGACTGGACACAAAGAAAGGAATGTTTATACGTGAAAGTCTGCCTGTGCTGGAGCCACATATGCTGGCTTTACAAAGATATCATAGATCATACATTGAAAGTTTCTCCTGCACAGCAGAGTTTTGGTGAAAAGGCTGGAGCAACCTGGTGAGAAGGCTTTTAAGCTACATTGGGTACCATCGGGAAAGGAGAGCAATTGCTTGTGAATTGATAGTGTGACGACCTTTAATGACAATCAATACAAAAAAACGGGCTACTGGTTAAACAGTTAAACCTGCTGTGTTTAGGGAGATTTCATAAACATGGAACCTCAAAGAACACCGTGTGCTGATGGCATGTGATAGCTGGTAGAGCAATTGCTTGTGAAGTGTTTTCTGCTCTTTCAGCACAGTGGGACAAGTTTGGGATTTTGAGAATCCTGTAGAAGTTGGTTGTTGGGTTTATTGTGTGCACGACTGACAGTGAGTAAGTAGTGCACATGCACACTTAAAGGTGTCGAGCAACAGTTGATTAATACTGAGTTTTAAAGCCAGATCTATGATGCACAACTCTCTGAAAGGTTTAGAAACCCAATAGAGCACTTTGCTCTCAGACTGTGGCTTACTTGTGGTTCCTAGGATACTTAAGAGCAGAATGGGAGGCAGAGCCTTCAGCTTTCAGGCCCCTCTTCTGT
>JAVDPK010001790.1:48023-68211 GCA_034780415.1 Cichlasoma orientale | reverse complement strand
TATATATAATCTCACGACACTTGCATCAGAGTCAAACAGGCTACAGCTTTGTCACATAGTATTTCATATCAAAGCAGTGCGAGTGCCATCTGAAGGCTGTCCCTACTGCATCAGGACATTTACAGTTCACTGGTTTGAGTGATGCCAGCAGAAATAAAACTTCAGGGGAAAAAAAAGCCTGCTGCTTGCAGATTTGGATCAGCTGTTTGAGTTTAGCACATAAGCATGCGCCGCATTATTATTTTTTTCTGCAAAGCAGATTGTGGCCTGAAAGGCGGTTCATCCAGACAAAAATTCATACCAAAGTACCTCAGGAGATGTAAAAAAAAAAAAAAAAAAAAAAAAGGCGACAAATTGCTGTCTCAGTATTTTCTCACCAGCATCTAACCTTATTTTTTAGAGCGTGGCAACATTGTACCGGCTCTGAGGTGACTGTCAGGTGGGCCCACGCTTTCCTGTTTTGGCCCTGTTTACCAACCGCAATGTGTTCCACCCACCTCCATCTCTTCATCTTCACCTCTTCATACAAGCCGTGGTGGAGAGACATTCCCTAACACCTCTCCCACACACATGCTTCGTGTTATTTAAGCTATATTATATATTCAAACAAGCTGTTTAATCATCAACACCGCTTTTGAATCACCTCTTTGGCTTGAATTGCCGTGTATTGCAGCAGAGCCTTTGGCTCTTTTTTTTTGGTGGATCTAAATGGTTTGAAGTTCATTGTAATCTCCTCAAGGCCAGTTCCTGGGTTCATCAATTTTATATTTGGACTTTCAAAAGGGCCTGTATCTTCAGCGCTTAACGTATTACTAGCCACATCCCCGCATGTTGTCGCCTGTTTTCACATTGAAACGGCTAAGCTTGAACCACAGTTTAAACCATGGAACCAAATGTAACATAAAATGCATAGGCCGTGCTGAATGTCTGCATGTGGAAGGGACACACAACAGAAACCAAAAATGAATTGTGTTATAAATTATAACGACCAGAAGCTTAAGCTAAAGGATTTTGAGACTACTGTTGAAATAATTCTGACCATAAAGAAAAAAAAGTTTTGCTCAGAAATGCACATTTGTGTGACTTTAAGATTTTTCAAAGACATGAACAATCTTGCATGCCCCTCTCTTTGAAACTGTCGGCCATCACTACATTAAAGATTCGAGAGTGAAAGTACAAAGTGAGATGCAAAGTGTAGGCCAGAGAGTTGAGCTTGTGTCATCAAAAGTATTTTATTTAAGTTATTCATGTAACTTATGTGCCCTTTTGAAAATCGAATGAGAGCAGCAGAGCAGGCTAAATCAAGCATTGTTTAACCAATGTTTGTGAAACCTGGTTTGAGGTTGCTTCATATTAGGCCAGGGTGCGGGTGAAATGCCATCCTCAGTAACAGTTTATGCAGCACTGCACTCAGATACCAATTTTATTATAAGGTTTCAAACATGACCTTTTGCACGAGAGTCTCTCTCTTTGATGCCGTTACTGCATCATGACACGAGAGTGACAGCCGAGATGGCGGTGTAGTTTGGAGCATTCGACTGGTGTCCTCAAAAAACAAAGTATATTATTTATGTTATTTACATTATTTATGTCTGCATGTTTAATTTCAGTTTGATGTGGAAGTTTCTTCTGGTGTACTGTTGCTCTCCTTTGCTCTCTGTTTCACTGCGTACAACAGAGCAGACATATAAGCAGAAGAGAAAGTAAAAACAGAGAGCACAGGACATCAGCAAAGCACCAGCGGAGTCATCGTCATAATGGTGGGCTCAGTATAAGTAGAGTCCCCGTTGTAGCACTTGTTCTACAGTACTAGCATGACCTAATGGCTGTGGCTAGATTTATTTCCTCTTTTTTCCACCTCTCGTCTTCAGCTTGGTGTTTGTAAATGAAATGCAAAAGGGCGAGGCGGCGGTGATGCCCACATGCTCGTATGTTTTGGTTTGAGATGCTGGTGCTTTAGTGTGACAGTCGGTGGTTCTGAATGTTTTGCGTACAACAGCATTAACGCAGCAGATGTTTTATTTTGATGTGTAGCTTCGTCATTAATCGGATGTGATTGCGAATGAGAAGGAAAAAAATGTCTTGGCATGCTGTGGAGTAAATAAATGGATGCACATAAGGAAGTAAATTTCCCCTTCATTGTTTGTTACATGTAGGTTTCCATTAATATCCACTTTGGCAGTTGTGTACTAATGCTGATGTATGTTTGTTGCAGTTGCATAACTTGGTGTGGTGAGAATCCTCTAGATGCATGTTTTAGTGCCTTTTTAGTTTATCTTTTGCAATAGGACCTCAAAAACTTATTAAATATGGGAAAAAATGACAAATGTGGCAGTATTGCACAACACAGATATGTTCACATTTTAGTACAGCTGCAACAATAGGTGCAGACTTTCCAGGAAAGTGACTGCTGTGTTGCATCTAAAGGCTCTGCTGATCACAAAAGCCTTTTCCTAGTACTGTGTTTTTTGAACTACCTTTCTCTCATTTTGAATGTCAGCTGCAGTCTAATGAAGTTCTCAGCAAAGAGCAAGAATAAAACATTCGAGGCTGCTTAGAAAAAAAAGGCTCGAGTAGTGCAAGGGGGGATACCTCTAATAACGAGACGGTTTGAAATTTGACAAGATGAGAAGCGATTGGTTTAGTGTTTGAGTGTTTTGACCTCAACAGCTACGGCTTCTAAGAATAGGAGTGTAGGCTCGTCCTGAGGGTGAAGGGGATTAAGTGAATCATGTCGTTTTCATGACTTTGTCACATGCCGCCCTGCCTGTCTGAGAGACTGGCAGATTGTTAGCTCATTGCTGACTTAAAAAAAAAAAAAAATGCATTTTAAGGAAAAACTCTCGCTTTAGGCTACATCCTCAGAAATATGTTTTCATTTAAAAAGTGGCATTTGAAAGCAAAAAAAAAATTGCCATCTACATGACCATTTTAGCACCATTTCAGAAATAGTCCTCAACTAACCTCCCAAAGGCTCCTTTAACCCACTAATTTTTTATTTTTTTTAGCTTGTCTTGCACTGGTGTAACGCAACATTTATTCCAGTGGTTGGATATATTATTCTTTCCACCGTGCTACTAGTTTATTGTCAAATAATTCTGGTTGTAGTCACTAATATTCATGGCACTGATTTTCATTTTTCCAAATATAATTAAGGTCGAGCTTCCTGATCCAAAAATCAAATTTGTGACTGCTCACTATTCTTCATATTGTAGAATAGTTTCATACTACAGTATATTGTGTTCTTTGAGTGTACAAAAGCTGCTTTCACATGATCAAAGTGTGCACAGTGTCAGAGTACTTAATGCTGCATAATTCAGCTGATGCTTTCACCGCGTGCCATGTTGTCACCCGACTTATTAACTGCTCAGGACGATCAGGTGCTCACACTTACAGCTGTTTTGACACTTTGTTGTTACGTGAACATATTTTAAGTTTCAGCGCAGGCCAAGTATGCGTAGGCACGTGTTGTATCGCTAAAAACGTGCCAAAATCACACAAGTTGGACCCAAATATTGTTGGAAGATTTCAGCAGAGTTTGGTGGAGAAACCACTACTGAAGGGAGGAAAAGCACTGAATCTGTGGGTGGATAATTTGATATATTTAATCCCCATGTGCTCACACAGTTCCTAGAATCTTAAACAACTGAAATACAAAGAGACTCTTTCATAAAGTCACAAATATGTAGAGTAAACGCTTGCTTCTGCATACTGTGTGTTGTGGTTGTCATTCGTTTAAATGGGTTTGGCATCTAACAGGGTTTTAGCACCTTAACGAAGAGAGGCTTATTAAGTTACGGCTTATTGATCCCACATACTGTTAAACACACACTTGCTTAGAGTACTAGCTTCAGAGAAAGTGATTCATATTGGCACAGAGACACACAATGAATCTTAGCTATAGTTTTACTGATAACAGATGGCCGGTCAACATTACATATTTACTTATAGTTTGCTTATTTCTGATGCTTTCAGGGATTTTCCTGGCTTAAAATGTGCTTTGGGTGTTGACTGCTCACATAACCACAATAGGTCTGCTTGTAGTCTGTGTTACATTGTTTAACAGTCTCCTGTTGTTTTTGGCCATCTTATAAACAAAATATGAATTCAAGCTTAAGTAAATCAAACCTCAGTGAAAACAAATTAGTAAAATAATTTGATCAGTCCTGGTGATTTGATTTCTTATTTGTTGTTTGCTTAGTCGAGTCCTTTTCACACGTGTGTACAGAAATTGTTTAAATGCATGTTTAACAGATGATGCCAACAGTTTGCTTTACAGTATTTTATTACAGACACGTTTAAAAGAATGAAGGTTAAAATCTTATAAAATGTAGTTGAAACCAGTGAAAAAATGTGTTGCTGTTTCACTTTTAAGTGCATATGGTTATGATGTATTGAGCTATATTTGCCACTTAAATGCAGACATTTAATGTCAAAATGTTATCACTGAGATTTTGAAAAAGAGATCTTCTGAAGGAAAAAAAAAAAAGGACGAAATGCTGCATGGTCACTTACCTAATCTATCTGCATAGCTGCCTTGCAGCAGGAGGGCGTGCACTTGGTAAAGAACACCTGGCCTCCCTGCTGGTGGGGCAGGAATGTGCCGGGTTGGGGTGGATGCGGGTGGAAATTTGCAATGTGTTCAGAACACGACCCCTGGTTACATTTAAAGGTGCCAGCGTCAGCAGGAAAGGAAAAATCGAGGGGAATGTGCAGCTTTAATCAGAACTGCATCTCTGTTTCTCTGTTTTCTCTTTTTTTTGTCCCGTGTGTGTACATTACTGCACAGAAGAGGGCCTCTTGTTGTATAAATTAGGACATATTGTCCCTCCTTTCTCATATTCCCAATCCAAACTTTCCTTAGTATGTTTAAAACATCAGCGACCGCCCTAAGTAATATTTTATTGTCCAGCTAATTATTAGTCCTGGTGACATACAAATGTAGTATTTATATCACCCCACTCCTGGAAACTATACTATGAAGCAGGATTTTGGCTTATAAAGGTAACTTCTGGTCTAACCCTGGATTTTCTGCACTATGAAGGTGGCTCACTTTTTACCGGGGTAAATCGCTGTGATAACTTATGCTGTGAACCTAACCTGCTCCAGAGCCGGTTCTAGGTTCCCTGCTGGGAGAATATGTGTAGCTTGTTAAGCCGTACCTTACAGAAACCACTGAATGAATCACAACTTTGTGTTGCATTGTCACCGGAATGTGTGTGCATTAATTTGGTGATTTAGGCAATGTATAAAATGTTGTTATACTCGTATAAATGTTGTGCAGCCATTACCTTAGAAATAGACAGCAGCACTGAGAGCAATAAAATTATCTGGAATTAAATTGTTCATTTTACCGCTCTGTGCACTAAATCACCATACCAAACCCTGGGTTAACATAGCAAGTTGGTAACCAGCTGCATGTGACCGTTTGTCCTGATCACCAGTGTTAGGGTAAGTGAATCCAGAAAACAGAAAGATACCCTAGGTATGTTGAACTCGCTTCGTAGTATAGGGCCCTCGCTTATCTTCGTTGGCTTCCTGATTTTGTTGATCTTGTCGATCCCTTTCAAAGCACGCCTGCCTGGCCTCATACGATCCCGTTTGCAGCCGTAGATCCTCAGGTGGGGCTCTCCTGGCTGTTTAAAAGCAAGTGTGAGGGTTGTAAAAGCGGTGACTTCAAACCCTCAAATCACTTCTAAAAACACATTTTTATAGACTCAATTTTATGTGATGTTGTCCTTTTTATGATACTTTTTTTTTATTGCCCTTGCATCCCACTATCATTTGTAAATAATTGATGTATTCCTGTCCAACGTCCTTGTGTACTTTTCTGTTTTAATAGCTTTTTTTTTTTTTTTTTGCACTGTTTTCTTCTGTCTTTCATTCTGTAATTCTGTTTTTTGGACCTGTTGTCCAGCTTTAGTATTCAGCTTTTGCTTGTCTGTCAAAGCACTTTTTTAAAAGGTGCAGTCCATGTGCTAATTAAGTCAGTTTTGCAACCAGGTATAGGATATTTATTGGCGCTGTTTCAGTATTTTTCCTTCACAGAAATGCTGTTGCGCACATCATCGTGAACATTATGAATAGTAATTCTGACAGCTAATGATTATTTGCACGGTTCGCTAAAAGCAGGAAACCTCAAAATGTGAGGCAGTCACCACTGATACGATTGTGCTATATACAAAAATAACAATGTGCAACATACGTGTGCATACTCTGAGGAGAGACCCAGGTGTGGTGATCAACTGTAATTTTTTTTGACCACAATTATACTCAAACTAAGAGGTGTACGTGTTATATATATTTTAAGTGAGTATCTAGTGTGCAAATTACAGATTGGATTGAAATGAGACTTAAGTGTGCAGGCCTCTTCATGAACAGGAAAGTGTTCAGTTTTTTCCCCCAAGCCTTTAAGAGTACTATAGTTTTGGGCTCTGTTATTTTGTAGATTGGGTGAGGAATCAAGTGGACAGGATGTGTTACTTTTTGTGCATTTGTGGTAGAACAAACACCGTTTTGCAACCTTTATTCGAATGCAGCTGTTGAGATTAATCTGTCCTCAAATAACTCACAATGACGCTACACAAAGAAGAAATGTTACTCATTCATTCGGCTCTGCTCTTAGCAGAAAATGCATGTTATTGGCGTCTAAAGGGACGGCAACAACCCAGGAGAAGAAGGCAAAAGATGGAGAAGAGGTGGTTATACAAGGGGAAGTGGGACAGGGTATATAAAACATTAGAGTGAAGAAGAACATCTAAGCTGGGAAGGACAAATGGGACGAGGGGAGGTTGTGAATAAGATGACATTATTATAATAAGGATATTATAATGATCAGATGGAGAACTTTGAGAGAAGATGACTGTAGCACCCATATAGTCCAGACTGAGCTGAGAAGTCTCCTTTATGTGTGTTATCTTTGATTCAGCAGGAGTCTCTGTGACAGGTGTTGGGTTTTATGAATGGCTCTGTGTGTGTTTGCGTGCATAAGTAAATGGCTGCTCCCTGGCACTGATGACTATAATTTGCATAATGGACTCACACTCCATACTGACAGTTAAAGACAGGAGGAGGCGGCGAAGAGAAGTCAAGGAATTCGTTTAAAGGAAGATCGTAATGTTTCTGCATTGTTTTGGAGAATATACATTTTTTAAAATCCTCTAATATAAGAGAAAGATTTATGTTCATATGAAGGAAGTGGCCCTTGTATAACTCTGATTGCTTTGTTAATCGTGTAACTGAAAACAAAATGAATTGCTCCACCCTAATGCAGCAAGAGCTTGTTTTAATGTCATTAGCGATAATGCTTTTTCTGTTATGATTTATGCTATAAAGTGATGAGCGCTTTAGTACTAACAAGATAACTGGCATATTGACAGTGGCCCTTATTTATCTGATGCAGTGTAGGAAGTTGCATCTCTAACTCACTCTATTCAAGCGAAAATGTTGAAGTGCTAAGTCTTGTTTCGATCACATTGCCCATGCAGAGGTTAGTGTATGATACTGTTATAACTGTGGGGTCTGACTCAGCATTGAAAGCTTGAAACACGGCAAACAAGTCTTTATTTTAACATGCGTATTTTATTAACATGGGATTATCATCAATTCAGCAACAAACTCCATGTTTATAAATGAGGAAATAGGCAAAATCTTTTGATAATGCCGTATATAATGTGCCCTCCTGCAAATAAAAGTACGCCCACTATGTGACAAATGGCTCCAGTGAGCCTCTCATCTGTGTTTGGACACTAACTCCACCGCCTTGGAGAGCAGTTAGCGAATGGTAATCCTCCTTCTGCTCCTCAATGGGCTCAGCGGAGCGGCACATGAAGTAGTCCTCCACTTGCTGAAGGTTCTGGTTAGAGCGACTCTTCAGCTCACAGTTTATCTCCACAGTTAGAACAAGAACTACTTTCACAAATTGCAGTCCAAGACGGCTCGGTGGAGTCCGTCAAACTGCGTGACGAGACACTCGGCAGAGGCAGCTGAAAGATACCGAAAGACTGCCGCAAAAGTGCAGTTGTCAGTGTGTGGGTAGAGATGGGAACGGATAGAGAGCGCTGGACTCTGAAAGTTAATTGTTGACCAATAAATCAGTCGGGGATGGAGCTGCTCTCTCGGACAGATGAAAATCTAATTAAAAATTTCTAAAATAAAATGGAAAAAACACTTGGGTGGGTAAACCAGGATATAAAAAATGAGCGACTGAACTGTCAGTATAACAGAATTCATGACATATATAAGCCTTTTCAAATTAAAAGCCTCAGTATTTCATTGAACAAGAACAACTTTTCCCCCTCACCTATATTTAAGGGTAATTTGTTTGTATCTGCCATGTCCCAGACCATTTCAAGAAACTCTGCTTTCATTTGTTACTATGCTAGTTCGCCTTATTGATTACATGAAAAGCACTTATGAATGTCTTGTCTTTATATGAGGAAAAAAATGGGCAACTTTTGGAGTCTAAATTGGAAACGCAAGATTATTTACAGGTTTATGAGCTCAGCAAAAATCTGTTTAGCGTCAAGATGAATAATGGTGTTGCCTAAAGTCTGTGACGTTTTTCTGTCGCGTCAAAGGCTGTTTGCATAATTTAATGATGAAATATAGAAAGTGAAAGACGCCAACAAAAACAGAACAGGCACAGTCAGGAAGCTCACAAATATAAACTATTAATACATTTTTGGTTTCTAAGCTTTACCGCACAATGCTGCTTGTGAAGCAGATTTGTTTGCTCCAATTATTTTTATGCTTTCATACCATCTGTAAAATATGAGTCATTACACGTGAGCACCAGGCATGTGTCTGCTTTAACTGCACTCCGTATTGTAGAGGTAATATTGAATGTTTGATTGGGATATAGAGCCCCCTTCTCGGGGTATTATTACTCTTTAGTTTGGTAGCACATATTGGTGCACTTGTGTTGAAATACCCAGTGAAGTGCTTTAGGTAAGCCGAGAACCAGAATGGGCTGTGTAGCTTTTCTAATCAATGCAGTCAGGCCGGCTGAGTCAGGATTTTCATTCATGTGCTTGGAGAGGTTTATCCCATAAGGGTTCAGTAAGGTTCAAGCAGAGGTTTGCAGACGTGTGCAACTCTGTATGACTGAATTATGAAGAATTTGAGACCAAAGGAGGGAGAAATCAAACCGGACATTTACCTCCTATAAGATATAATTAGCACAGTTGATTTGTTTTACTGAATTTGTGGATTAGCAGTATCCATTACAGTCAAACCACTGCATTGGAAAACTGTACGTGTGTAACAGTAACTCAGATTTGAAGAGAGCAGCTTTCAGACTTGGTATTATAAATGATGTTATAACTTCTTGTAGCCTTTATAATAATGTTTGGATGATTTCTCTCTTCTGTATGACTTTACCATCAAAGGTTATCAAAGGAGGCTCAAGGTTATTTGCTGCCCACAGCTTTCTCATACCCCCCCCCCCTCACCCAGGCACTTTTTAAAAGTTCCGTTTGAATCTGTCAAGTATATGTACACCCAAACCATCAGAGACAAATAACAGTGCACAGTCTGCTGCTACTGCTGTTGCTGCCCTACATAGAATAGGTTGAATCAAAGGGATCATAGTCGTGGTCTGATGGGGGAGGGGAAGGAGGCTGGTAGGTGGAGATGCACGATTGTAAAAAAAGACAGGTATGTAGAAGATGAGGTGCAAAAGCAAAACCAAGGTAGTCTTTTTTTTTTTTTTTTTTTTTTTTAATCAGTTTATTGCCTTTTCTTAATGCCAAAGAATGCTGCAAGGTAAAGACCCTATAGTATTCAACAGAAACAGTAACCTAAATGTAACATTGGGTCACATGTTCTTATTTAATCTATGAGGGCTTTAAAGTAGTTTACTAATCATTTATAATGAAAACAGAAATCATAAGCCGTCTCCAAACGCACGCACACACACACACATCAGTAATTGACCACCTGTTTGTGTATGACCTAGTTTATGCTACACTGTGAAGCGGTTATGCACAATTCCTTTGGGATTCCTAACTGCAAGCCTCTTATTTCGACTGTTCCAAAGCAGCACAAAGGGACAGAAAAACCATACGTAGCAGTTCCTTTGAAGAAATTGGGATTATAAATAGAAATGTATAGGGCAAACAGAGTTCAGCAGTGAGCCTGTATTTGAGCTGGAACAGACAGTGCCTGTCGTGTAGCTTTTGCTTTGAAGACTTCTGCTATGTTAGTATAAAGAAGAGCTATGGAGAAGAATGATGGTTCCGCCATGTTTGAATATATGTTTTCTTATGTACACAAGTGGTGTGCATCCTGATAACAGCAGAGCTATATATACAATTTGCAGTAAAGGTAATATTTTCGTCATTCTTGCCCAAATGTGGGCTCAATTTTCAGTTATAAAAAGCAGCACAGTGTGCAGCTCCTTCATGTCTATGTCAGCTGCCATGCGATCGTCTGAGCGTGCAGCTCCTACTCACTGAACAGAGTGAATGATGAGAGCTGTGCATGCAGTAGGAGACCTTGCACTTGTGTGGCAGTACTGGCACCTCTTTTGTATGAAAATATCTAACATTTATCCAGGTTCTGTTAAAAAAAATTATCTGAATGAAGTTGAACGGTGAAATTTGAAATGAAATGAGTGAAATTTGTAGACAGATTTGCTTGCAGATGCAAGGGGGATATTGGGGGCTGCATTTTGTGGAGAATGAGAGAAGAGCTACAAATACTGTGTGACTTTACAGAAGAAGCGGGCCGTGAAACAGCTTTAAACTATAACAACAAACAAGCAGTGCTGTTGCCATATCCGATTTCAAAATTCCCAGTGCAGCCCAACCTGATTTTGATGTTAGATAAGTTGAGTGTCTGTTTGAGTGTGCATGCTAATATGCCAGTATGTTTATATATATTTATATGAAAGGCACATTTTCCTGTCCATAGACAGGAAGGCTGCAGGACCATCTGTGTTTGCAATAAGCTGAAGGAGCCAGAGGAGCCCACCAGTGAGGGAAGCTTTAGGGTCAAGGGCCCTTAGTTAGAGACACACACACACACACACAGACACAGATGCACTCCTGCCTGTTTGTAAGCTCTGCTGACTACAGGAAGCAATAATGGTAGCATGCTTCCGGAGTTCCGGAGGCTTCTCTCAGGGGAGAGTGGCTGTCCTGTCCAGCTCAGCAGAGCAAAGCTGGAAGGACCACAGCAGAGCAGAAAATTATAGAACACTGAGAATAGAAAGAGTGGAAGAGGAAATGGTATAATAGAACAGGAACGTGATGAATAAGGTAGAAAAAGATTGAGATAAAAATACAACCTGAAGAAAAACACATTAACTTAAACTAGTTGTGTGCACGACTAGTTGACCAGAAACTTAAACACTGCTGTGCTCATTAATTGGTCCCAGAAATACTAGTCAGTTAAAGACATTATTGTTGTTTTATCACGACACCTTTAACTCTTGGTTCTACGCACCATTAGCAAGGGCTGCACTCCCAACAGATGGCTTTCTCTCACTCTGTGACAGGAACTTGTAAACAAGCCAGGTAGAAAGTAAGCTGCACCGCCCAGCATGCTTCTACAGCACTTTATATTGTAGTGAAAAATGAATTGCGTACCCACATTCTGCACAGACATGCGGATGTTAAGCCTACTGCTGCTAGTGCTGCTTATGTTAGTCACACTATGCAAACTAATCTAGCACTGTGTGTTTGAGATGTTATGCATGAAGACGGTGATTAACTAGTTTGGACTGGTTTGATTCTTGTATTCTTACTTTCAGACTAGTGCACTAGTCTGAATTTTTCCTCTTGCTTAAACTAATGAACTGCTTGCCAGGAGCGTCCCTCGTTTAATGTGTCCAGATACCCGAACCACCTCAACTGTGTCCACACGTCTAAATTGGTTTAACCTTTGTTGCTGGCCAGATTCTGTCTTTCTGTGGTTCAAGCTGAAATAAAACCTCCCACAGTCTGGTGGGGAGTGGGTTTGGGCTTTTAGAGTGGGGTAATAGTGCACCACTGTAAATAAAAAGGGTGTGCTGGAGTTGTATACATAATAATAGCACTGTTATGAAAGGAAAGTGGCACAATAGTTGTTTTATCTCCTGTATTTTGTTTTCTTAATCCTTGAAGGCCACAATTTTAATTGAATATACATTACTATTAATTGTGCAGCTCTGGTAAAAGTTCATCAGAACAAAGCAAATGAGAGAAAACATTCTCACTCATTATAATATAATATTGTAATACATTAGAGTGCTGTAGCAACAGCCCTGGGCTATTTTTTTTTTTCTTCTTCTATTTGAACCTGATGATTTCAGCTCACAGACTCAGGTGGTATTGTGGTGAAAATGTGATTAAATGGTTGCATGTGGTTTTTAAAATTGTCTTCATGTGGATAAGGAGAAAAATGTTAGGACTGGAAAAGGGCAGGGAAGGCGATGCAGCCTGCGGAGAGAGTCTGTGTCAGAGCTCATCATCTATATATCCCACAGCTCGTCCTCAGAGAGAGCCAGCGATAGGAGCCCATGGCTCCGTCCCTTCCTTCCTTCTGCATGGCTTCATCTCTGCATCCGTTTCTGCTCATCTCCCTGCTACATTCGCTCTGTTTCCCAAGCTGACGGTGCTGTGGCTGGCATCGGTGTGCACGCTTGGCCGTGTCTGTGCGGATTTGCCTGTACTTAGGCATGTGTGGTCGTTCTACTGGCATGTTTATATCACTGCGAGGACCTACAGCATGACCAGCTCTGCATCTCGCAAAATTACTTGCGCTCAGTTTTTGCCCAGGAAATTGTTAGCGGATGTGGTAAACTTTGCGACCTGCTGATGTGATTAAGACAGATACAGATTTATCTCATTGCGTGATCACTTTAGTTACTAAATTACATCATAAATAGTCATCATACTGTGCATAATATCTTCTCTTTTCCTCGGTGGGCTAATGCCTTACTACTTAAGCTTTTCTTCTGCGATTGGCAGAGCGCTACTGAATACAAGAGATAAATTATGAATTATTATTGTGTGTTATTTTTGTCTTTTTGTCAGCTGCTCTCAAGTCACTGGGCATTTGGCCCGATGAAGTAGTAATATGTGACCACAGGGTGTGGGTGAAGTGATGGACACTGTGTGTCACATACAGAAAGGGGTCTGTGAGACCAATATATTTAAAGTGTTGTCACAAAGCATATGCAAGAACACACTCAGTGCATATTAGAAATATATAATTTACGTGTATGTCAGGTGGTGAGAAGGTGATCTTATGAGTTTGTTATTGGTGACCTCAAGTATAAATTTGCATGTGCGCATATGCAAAGTGTGCACCATCTGTCAGTAGGTCGTGGTGGTTTGTGCTCATGTGTAGTGAGAAGAGCTTAGAGAGCCCTCCGTTTACAGATGTGCTCACACAGAGCCATCAGTACACAAACAGCCGCCTTTGATGACAGATCTGTGACCCTTGTGGGTTTATCATGTCTCCAGTCATGGTAGGTGACCTAAGAATAAAAGAGCAGGATGTAGACAGGAAGGACACAGAGCCCATTGCAATGTCATATAATTGCTCAGTTTTCATTGACAAACAGCTTTAACGATGAATCCAGACAATCTGTATGCCTGTGCGAATTATCAAAAGCTTCAACATTTAAACCGAATACGTCACAGAACTGACCTGTCAATCATTAATGAGATAAGTAAGACCTGGCACAATACAGTTTATTATAAAGTAAAAGTTGAACTCTTGGAGAAATAGGCGTGTTTATTTTCTTTGAAGTAGCTGAGAAGATTGAGATTAGCCAGTTCACTTGAAATTAACAGGAAATCAGCAGCTATGTACAAAGGTAACAAGGTTTGCTTAACCTCTTCCTCTGACGCTCTCTAAGTTGCATTTTAGATCTTCTTTATAAAAAGAGAACCCACCTTTTTAAACCCTCTGTTTGCTTGGGGCAGCCAACCAGAACAGAAACTTAGCTTAAAGGGAGAGGAGCTTAAGTGAGGTGCTCCAGAACAGGCCCAGTATAAGGCAAATAAAGGGTTATTTTGAACTAAGAGTCATGCACTCCAGTAGAGTCCAAGAATAAACATGGATCTGAAAATGAGAATATCCATTTTGATTGGTGAAACTCTTGGAGAAGAGCTACGTGTAATCTCAACTTTTACTCTGAAGCTGCCAAAAAGAACATTTCCCCAAATATCAAACTATTCAGTTCAGGAGATTACAAAACGTGCATCAAACAAGAATCACATCAAATGTGTCAAAAATAGAGAAATGTAACCTCAGTAGTGTGTAAAAACAGAAATGCTTTAACACCTTTTTACCTTCAGCCGTCATCCATCCGCTCGCATTCGGTAATTATAGCCGGCGAACTCATTCATCACTTTATGTGAATGGGGTTGTCCATCATTTGTTGCTGTCACACTCGTGTAGCCTTCGTCGTGTTTTTGTCTTCATGTTGGAAGTGAGAAATGTGTCCTCCCATCATCTGCAGTGTGTCTGCACAGATCAAGTAGTGAGAGCTGCACCTCCTCGGCTCTGCTCTGCCGTCACAGCGCGCATTTCGGTGTGTGGATAGCGGCCCACTAACAGGGTGCTGCGATAATTCTCCCAATTAGATTAAAGTGTTGATAAAATCTTTTTTTTTCCTGTAAAGATGTCGATCATGTGTGTTGTGTTTTTTTTTTTTTTTTTTTTTTTTTAGGGTTTGTTGAAGATTAAAATATATGCTTCTATGTAATAAACCAGACAGATGAAAGGACAGGACGTCCCGATTGTTGCCTTGTGTGCAATGTTCTTTATAATAAAGTGTGCTGGGTTGCAGACATTTAAACCCCTCTCTCTTTATGCCGCCTTATGCTATCTTGTGTTTTAGTGCTGGGCTGCTGTGTATGTCCTACATCACCATGGCGGGGAATCTGCTGCTTGTGTATTGACATTCTTTTCTCATGAAACACTCGCTGATGCTTCAACCTGCTTGTACAGGCTTGCATCGCTGCGTGGCTGCCTTTACTGCGTGTCACATTGTACATATGTTTGTAGATGGATTGAGCCTTTAACAAAGAGGTCTTTGTCCCCTAAAGCATACCTTAAGTGTTGTATTGTGTGCATTCGTTATGCATCTTTGCTGAATTTTCACAGATTGGACCGTAATTTTAATGATAGCTCCGCTTTTGTTTTTACTTTCACTCATTATTTTCTTCTCCTCTCTGCTGTGTCTTCACTTGTTGCAGACCCTGGTAGGAGCGTGATGAGCGCGCGCTTCCGCTTGCCTCCTGGCAGATCCTACAATGTCCGGGCGACGGAGCTGGAGCGAGACAGGCAGCACACACAGGTTGTGTGCAACGTACTGCTGCTGGACAACACGGTCCAGGCCTTCAAAGTCAATGTAAGTAATCCTCTTTCCATGGTGGCAGCCTTGTGTACAAACAAACAAACAAACAAAAATAAAAGCATATGACGTTATTTATATTCACATTTTTTTTTTGGGTCTAAATTGTATTCTTAGTGTTTTTCACAGTAGTGCTGAAATTGTTCCTGGAAGGCCTCTCTGTATTCATTCTTATAACGATACTGGCCTTGTACTTTTTTTTTTTCCTTTTTGTTGGTTTTTCTTTCCGGTAAACTTGTCAAAATTCAAAATAACAGTATCGTAGCCTTTCCCCTTTCTATAGACCTACCTCCACTTTTTCCATTACTGTAAATTTCCCCTCAAGCCCACCTCAGATTCATGTGAGAGTTGGTGGGGGAGAAAAAAAAAAAAGCCTCTTTGTGTCTACGTATTGGCAGACATTTAAAACACAGCCCACTCTCTATTTTTTTCTTGATATTCTGATGATACTTTAAAGGGTAGCTTTTCATGTGTCCTGCTGGCTTCAGTTTGTTCCATTTCTGGCCTTGAGGTTTGATCTCAGCGGTTGATCGCTCTTTATCTGGCTTTATAAGCGTTCAGTCTCAGCTTGAATTAAAGCTTGAGGGGAAAATAAAATGGTGTGTGTGTGAGTGTTGTGCATGTGCTTCAAACCAGGTGACGAGCTGGCTTGTGACTGACGTTACGGCCGTCTGTCACGACGTCTGACTTCGTCTCTCTGTCGCAGCGTTTGATCGGAGCTGTGACAGTGCGAGCTGGGAAATTCCCTTTGTGAGTCACAGTGCAATTCATCTAACATCCTCTTCAGAAGCATTGCATCCTGCTAGTGTTGAAATTTGCCTGTGTATATTTGTTGAAAGAAAGGCATGAATGATGATATGCACATTATAACGGAGTGCTGATGTGATAATGAAATCATACTCTGAAAGAGAGAGAGAGAAGAGTTTTTGATCTTTGGGCTTCATTGCACGCTACTTTGTAATTTCATCTCTTTCACTTCCTTCCACTCTTTGCTCTGTAATTTGAAAGAAGGGCCTTTAAATAAAGATATTCAGATTTGTCTGAACCATGTATATAAAACACTGTTTGTGTTTTCAAGCTTAGCTAAATGTCAGAACTTCTCCAAGGTGGACTACTGTCCTTCACAGAGTCTTTTGTGTGCATTTCCTCCTTCACATTTGTCACACTTTGTACTTACTGCTCCAGACTTCACAATTCCCTTCTGCCTGCATCTTGCTGAATGAATGACTCGGTCTCTGTCAGTCTCTCTGCCAGCTTCATTGATCAGACCCCTGCAGCAGCAGTAACTTCCTGGAAGGACAAGCCATCCTGAGAGCAACAATACTTCTATTGATCCTCTCTGTGGCCGACTGGCCGTGACTCTGGTGGAGAGCGAAAATCCAGAAGCAGCCACTTATTGTCATGGGAACCATGGGGCTTGTGGTGTGTGTGTGTGTGTGGGGGGGGGCTTGGATGTGGAGGCACATGAGGGCTTGTATTGATGATCGTATAGATGGGAGATCTTGGGCTGAAATAATATCAGTATAAATTCCAGATATTGTTGTAGCTTTAGAGACTGCTGAGCATAATTTCAGTGTCATCCAAGGAAGGTTCAATGAAATTTTGAGCATCAGACACTTTTATTTAAATCATTTCTGCTGAGTCAGCAGTCACATAGGTGTGATTTGCTTTTCTGTGCTTTTGTGTTTGCCTGGTATTAGACACGAGAGTCAAGAGAGTTGATGAATGAAAATCTCAAACATGTCTGTTTTTAGAAATTTTCCTAAGATGCGTGCAACTCTCAGGTACATAATTGGGACTTGCTTAAAAGCTGCCTAGCAACAACGCTTGAGCTCATTTCATTTTGAGTCATAAAAATATCAGGCCACCTCCTCCTTTTCCCTTCAGGCTCCTCTGTTTTGCCTGTGTGCGCGGTATGGGTACCAAATGATTCAGTGGTTATGAACTGATAATTCATATTCATAGTTTGCCTACTGCTGAAGGAAAATGGACCCAGACCTGCCAGAGGCATTCATCACTGAGTAATATCTACAGCCATGTCATCATGGAGTATTAATATGACTTAGTGGTGGAAACACAAGAAATAAGAAAATAATTTTTATGTACTTCACCGTACATTCAGACTCAGCATCTAAATTAAAGCAAAAACTCATCGGAACTTTTAAAATTCTCCCTTTATTGTTTCTCATCAGTCACAGCAGTCAGTCACTATTGCAGTATTTTAAGAAAAGAGAAATCACGTTATCTTCACGTAATGCGTTCCTGCTTGGGAAAAAAAAACAAACACCTCTTCACATGCAAAAACAGGGTCAGAAGCACAGTGTGGTCAAAATAAAAGCAGAACCAAAGTAACCACTTTACACCACATGAATATTAAGCTGTAAGAGCTATTTGGTAATCAAGCATGACCAAGTTACAGGGTTTTCCCAGACTCAAAGTCAGCCTTTTGGTGCTTTGCTACATTTTACTTGATAGCGATCTTTCCATTTGACTAGTTGATAAACAAAAATGCCTGTTATTATTGAGTAAGTAATATCTCCACTGCTGTACTACATATAGAGACTGACGAGTTCAAAAAGCATCGAGATCACGTGCCTACTAAGCACCATTTACAGAAGAAAAGTACAATAAAGAAAACTTAATCCATCGAACAGCTTCTGTCAAAGAGCCAGTTGCTGCAAACAAGCTAATCAAAGTTACACAGTACGAGTGTTTCCAAGGTTTTCTGTGGTTTGACCATTTCTTTTTCACGTGTGTACCATGAGGGGAATTCTGGGAAGTAAATTTACTTACAGTAACAACGCGCATGCACACATACCAGCAAGGCTCGTGAAGGAGAACTGGCTTCTCTGTAACAACAAAAGCTAGCTGAGCTGGCATTTCTCAATTATTGCCGAGCACAAAAAGCAGCAGCTACTCAGCCCACCACTCCTTATTTAAATGGTTTTAAATGAGATTTATTGTTCGTACACTTTCCTTTGGACATTCTGACTGCCCCTCCGTATTAGTCCAACATTATTCCTACACAGATTGGGCCATGCTAATTAGTTAGTACATGTCAAAAAAAAATTTAAAGCCTTCAAGTTAGATTTTGGATTGCAGGCATTTGGTATGGATCCATCCTTGAGCTCCACTTGGTCTTCGTTATCTTCAGGTAACTGGGGTTTTCCTTTGTAGACTCCCTGCAGACTTTTTGCCAGTCCAAAGCCAAATCCTCTCCACTTTCAGTATTGTAATAATACAGTTTTTAGTTTCTTTCTTTTTTCTTTAACGGAGCTCCATTTACTCAAAACATTTTTAAGAGATGGCCCGAAATTCCTTCTGAACCAGGAAAACCCTACATGGCTCTCCTTATAGGTCCCATTCTTTTATCGATCCCCTTATTGATTTCTTTTCAGTTTTCTTTGTGGAGGAAAGAATGTCGTCCTTATCCCAGCACTAAACAAGGGAGTTAATAACCTTGAAGACGTATAATTCTGATGAAGTGGGCAACTTGGTACTAAACTTTGCACAAAAAGTAAGAACATTTTTGTTTGGTTGATTATTTATTGGTTGTAACAATTCTTCTTTTATATTTATCCTCCTGCTCTTTGTAGCATATACATACCGGTTTTACAGTATTTTTCTTAACTTCTTGTTTAGGTTTTATAAAGAAAAGGCACTGAACTGTGACAGCTGCTACATTTTCGTCATACTCCATATGACAATAAAAGCTTTCTATTTCTGTTCTATTTCTATTCTATTCTTGGTATGTGGGTTGTGCCCTTGGAAAAACAGATTTTCTCTGCCAGTGCCAAACAGCTTATTCTGCGATTGAATTTTGTTTGGTGTCGGCCTTGGCAGAGAAGATTTGGCAAGTTTTTCATGGGTGCAACCCACATACTCAACTCTGCTGCTCAACCCACAAATGCGTTTTCCTTACAAACGTGTCACCATTTAAAATAAATAAACAGGCTTTCCAGCGGTATGAGATTACCAAGAAACGTTGTTACAATAAAGAAATAATTGACCAAATACAAATTTCCTTACTTTTAGTGCTGAGTTTAGTTCTCAGCTGCGACGGCTCTTCATTCCCGCTTCAGTTTGGTTTTTGCAGCCAACAGCAGAACAATTTGCATGCGTTGTGGTAGCTTTGACAGTTTTACGGTGGAGTTATGCTTGACAGTGAGAAATGCCAGAAAAAAAAAACACTGTAACAGCAAACTGTTCTCTCCACCTCCGTGACTGGAAGAGCCAAAATATTGAATGTAACCACATTGTTTTGAAAACAGGGAGGTGTGAGGGTGTCACACTGCATGTGTGGGCAGGATGTGCTATATGTGTATGCTGGAGTTATTTTCTTGGCGTCATCACAACATCCATTTAGTAGACATTCATTGATTCCGGTTTTAAAATCTTCATTAGCAAAAGGAGTTTAGCCAGGTTTTGAGATATTAAATGATGCTCTCTAATATTGAGAGGGTTTTGGAAAAATGATAACATCGCTGCAGCTTTCCACCTGTTAATGAAATTCCATCGTGCTTTTCGGCATTTACTAAACGCGGTAAACGGGACGCGGCGCTGATCGTTAAGCGAGGTGGGCAGTTATGCAGATATGCATTTGCCACATCGGTCCCTAGGTTCTCATCCTGAAAGTGTTTTCAGCGGTGAGCATTTACTGAAAAAGGAAGACGACTATAGATGTCAGTGACTCCTCCTTCATGTTGTTCCTTTCCTGCCTGGACAAGCTGCCTCATACTTTCCTGAATTTCCCTCATTCCTTAATACACACACACACACACACACACACACACACACACACACACACACACACACACACACACACACACACACACA
>JAVDPK010001790.1:29413-46703 GCA_034780415.1 Cichlasoma orientale | reverse complement strand
AGTCTTAAATCTGTTGAGGCTTAGCCTAGAACAGAAATGACCCAATAACTGCTCCATTAGCAAGTTTCTTCATAGTAAAATATAAGATGTGACTGCTCTACCAAAAGGTTGCCAACAGGTGTGTATGCTTGCTTTCACAATATGAAATCCAAATTAACAAATTAAGGGCAATCTGAGTTCAACTTCATTATTATTTCCAGCAGCATAATGGAAACTATGAGGAGGGGAAAAGTTCAAAGCATTCATTCTTCTTCCTCTTCCTCTTCCTCTTCCTCTTCCACTTCCTCCCGCTCCCTTCAGGGGTTGCCACAGCAGATCATCTTCCTCCATCTCACCCTATCTCTAACATCCTCATCTGTCACATCAATCTTCCTCTTTCACTACACCCATGAACCTGCTCTGAGTCTTCCCCTTTTCCTCCTGTCTTTTTGTCACTGCCCACCCTCTCCGAACCACACATCAAAGCAGATCTCTGTCTTGCTTCTTCTGACTTTCAAGCTCTTTGGCTGAGCAGCTGGGCAGGTACTTTAGAACTAGTTTTATTTATGATGATTTATAAGGCTGTTGAAGCTGTCCCATGTGAGAAACACACCTGAGAACCATTGAGCTAGACTAGATTGCTAGTCCTTCTCACTGAGAGGGTGGATGTCATCTGCTCTTCCAACTCTTCCTCCTCCTCCCGTGGTGACGTCTGTGCTTTCATCTGCCTTTTTCTTTTTTAAAAAAAAGCTTCTTATATCCAACCTCCCACTTAGCTCTTTAAATTCAGGGAAGCGCTAACACCAGAGACCATTCTGTTCTTTTGCTCTCTCCTCTGCATTTCTTTTTCAGCTCTCAAATTGTGTGCATGCCAAGTTTAGGCTGTATATGAAGCATGAACTTATCCGTCTCAACATCACTCCTTGGCAGTGGTGTGATACTAGCAGATACTGTGTTCACAAGGTGTTTTAAAGTTCATCATTTTCCTTGGCTGTCGACCCCAACGAGACCTAGTATTAAATTGTATGTATGGTTATTTTGAAGGGGAAAATCCACCATTGAGACCGAAACTGTTCTTAGTACCAGGCTATGAACCGGTTTATTTCTGATCAAAATTTGGGCTTTTTAACACAGGAGGCACAACTTTTGGAAGCAGCCTCTGGTGGGCATTAGGGGAACAGCAGCTTTAACACTTTCCAGTCTGCTTAATCTTTATAGCTGCTTTGCTACTTAAATAATCAACAGTGAACTGTTTACTAGGTTTTAATGCATGATTGAACTGACAGATAAGTCTTTTTAAAATTAAGATGACTCCATAGGGATATTCCCTTTCTTTGATGCCAACTATGGTTTACCTTATAAGAATTATTCACACATACAGTGACCTTAATATGAGCATTCACATTTAACAGTATACATATGACGCACAATAAAGCACAACAGATCCCTCCAAGATTTCTAGTGGTTTTCTTCTCTGCAGCACTCGTATTCTCAAATGTACCTACGTTGCGTTTTTAGTCAAATTCACCAGTACCCCCCCACCCCCCCACTACAGAATGAATTCAAAACAAAAATCTCTCCTTCACTAAGGCAGAGAGACGGAGCAGAGGGTTTCAGAGTTGACTCACACTTACTATACACACGCGCACACATACTGCCAGTTGTCCTAGAGGGCTGCCATGTCAACATGTCAACTGTCAACTAGCATTGTGTCTGTTCGCCACACACACTAACACACACTGCATTGTAAAACTGTGTCAGCAGGGCAAAGGGGAGAAGTGGACGAGCACAGTAGGTGTGTGTGTGTGTGTATTTTCTCCCATGGGAGCTCTGATGGAACTACACACTCTTGCTCTCCCTCCTTCTCTTAAAGTTGCAGCAGCAGGATCAGGTGTGAATTTCTGCTCCACTTGTGGTCCAACAGTTTATCCTCTCACCCTTTCTGCACTCTAAGGAAATGATGTGATATTAACGATGCATTTTAGAACCGATGTCTCACGTTTTACAGCTTTTTATGTCTAACTTTCCGGCCTTTTAGGGAGACGTTTCCTGTTTTTTTTCCCCAACCTTGTTTCTTTTTTCTTTTTTTTAACCAAAGCACTTCCTGATCAAAAAACATTTGTAAAATAAACCAGTTGGCTTGAATTTGATGATTATTTTAAAGCCTTGTGCAAGCTTGACTGTAGACAGGTAGTAGTTTTGTGCTTTGAGAATTGTTTTTTTTAAGCTGCTGTCCTTCAGACTAATCTCCTCTTAACTCCTCTGTATGCTGCTGGTTTTTTCACCTTACATCAAATAATGGCTCTCACATAACACCTGTTTCCAGTAAGGTAAATCAGGCAAATCGTCATTCCTCAGGTTACATGTTTTCATTCCTTGCTCCATTTCACTTACATTAGAAGAGAATTGCAACACTGGCATTACTAGAACACCTGTATATGTGTGTGAAAAATAACACAAATAAACAAATAAAATAAAAGGACAAATATTAACAAGAGGAGCCTGTAGAGAATCTATAGAGCTCATCTTGGAAGAGCAAATATGTTTGGCACAACAGTGCATTCACAATTCTGTTTGCAAAATCTGCCAGACATGACAGGCTTAATAAAAAAAATAAAAAAAAGAGAGAGAGAAATTGCAACACAAAAGAAAACACTGTTTTGTTTTTTTACACATGAATGAAAGCGACTTTATAAAGTAGGTGTGTGTTTAGGTTCATCATCGTGTGGTTTGGGTGAAAATACAAAGCTCAACATGGATGAATCACATACAAATTATAAATCAGTGATGTATTTCTAATACATTGTGATTGTTTAGTTTAGGTGTCTGTGGCAGGAAAGAGGAGCACCAGCCCCATATTTCAGTCTACTTCTATCACTGTTCTCTCTGTGAGCTCAGGAGCAGCAAAGCAGGGCCTTTATGGAGAGCAACACTTTAAGTAGCAAATCCTCAATTCATCCTGTGTTTTCCTTTGTTCTCTGCAGAAGTCGGATAATGGCCAGGTGCTGCTGGATGCTGTCTTCAAGCACCTGGAGCTGACTGAGAGGGACTACTTTGGCCTGCACTTGACTGACGACTCATCAGATGCACCAGTTAGTATGCCCTTTGAAATCCACAGGAGTGCGTGTGTGTGTGTGCGTGTGTGTGTGTGTGTGTGTGAGAATGAAAGAGAAGTTGCGTGTGTGAAAATTGGGACTATACAATATGACTATGAGTGTATCTTAGTTTTCCCCCCAACAGCATCATGTGAGTTATCAGAAGCAGTTCTAACTTTGATTGGGTAAACTGTTTTCACTCAGAGATGGGTCACTTTCTTTAGAGTGGGGCTGCAGGGGAAAGACCTGCAACAAAATGAACTTTAACAACCTCTGACACACAGACCAAGAGACCGATCAGACCTGGCAACCTCTGGTCGTGATGGAAAAATGTGTATTCCCCGACTGGCTGGGGACTAGTTGCTGCCTGTTGCTAGGTGAAACTGGTTGCAAAGAGTGTGCTGCACCAAAAATCTTGTGATTGCTTTGGTAGATAGCAGATTGCTCTGGTTGCCCGTATTTTGGCTGGAAGACTCCAACTCTGCAGGAAACGGGGAAATTTAACCTTCAAAGTAAAATCTGTGCCCGACTGCTGCAACATACATGTTTCAAAAGGTGCAACTTTTATTTTAAAGGCAAGTAGTTCCACGCAAGCTGCTTACTAAAGAAGTCTTTTAGGTAATGCAAAATGTAACTATTGATAGAAAGATTATTGTCTCATCCTGTATTTCTTTTGATGTTAAAGGATCAGTCCTGAAATAATTAACTCTGTGTGAGCATACTTGCGTGTGTCTGCACCCATCTTTACAGTATTTCTGGCAGGTGTGTGTATCCGTCTGTGGCCACTGGTGAATAATTTAGGTTGTGTACTTCATGGTGTCTCTAAGTGTCTCTCTATCAATATTTTACAGCGCTGGCTGGATCCCAATAAGCCCATCAGGAAACAGTTAAAAAGTAGGTAAACGCAACCTCACACGCCAACTTAACTAATTCACTTCATTGTAAGTCCTACAGTCAAACACATTCACTGAAGTCAAACTTGATTTATTTATTTTGTTCCCTCAGCTGGTTGAGGCTAGTGTAGCGCACAGCGTGGCCCCAGCAATGGTTAAAAATCCACTCTCCACCTCAGGCAAAAGGCCCTCGTCCACACTGTCATTTAAAATTCTGCCTGTGCTTTGAGCGATTATTAAACTTTATTTCAACTCTGTTCTTATTTTTAATAATGAGTAATAGAATATGTGAGGTGTGGAACAATTAAAGCTCGAGTGAAATCTGCAGACCTCCTCCAGCAAAGATTGAACTGCACTTCAACTCTGGTTTCGTGCCGATTGGCTCATTGACAGAAACACAGTTGTTTGTTTTTAAAGCAGTACATGAATAGAGGCTTTTGTAGCATGAGTGTAGATATGCATGTTTTACACTTATTACATTTATTTCCATCATTAAAAAAAGTTTACTGTTATGGAACCTGCAATAAATAATGTCCATTTACATAATGTTTCCTAAAGAAAGCTGTAAATAGTATCCATTTAGTTAAAATTCTATCAAAGATTATACCTGGCACTCTCTGATGAACGCTTATGCTCTTACAGCGGTTTCTCCCCTCTAACTCTTCATCACTGTTCTTCCAGGAGGGTCTCCCCATAATTTAAGCTTCAGAGTCAAATTCTTTGTGACAGACCCCGGTAAACTTCAGGAAGAATACACACGGTAAGAGTTTGAATTTTACATATAAAACCACATATCACCATCGTGCTTAATTGTTGATATCCTTACGTTCAGATACAAGTGACAGTGGGAGTGTAAGGTTCGACATTAAGGCTCATCCATCTGTCTGAAACATGCAGATTCTGTTTTGAGTGAGTGAAAGAGATTCACTTTCCCCCAGCAAACAAGCTAAAAGTCGGTATGTCCATCGATCCATCTGTCCTTTGGGTTGCGTTGGCAGAAGACTAAGCAGGGTACTCCCTAGACATACTTGTGGACGTAGCAACAAGTACAAGTACACGCGTATAAGATGTATAATCTCTCCAGCAAGTTCTGGGTCTGCTGGAAAACTGAGGTGTCCAAGAGGCTGATCAGATCCCCAAACCACTTCAACTGGCTCTTTTTGAGTCAGTATGTACCACTCTATACTGGGCCATTCATTTAAATTAGTAACTTTTGTAATCAGATTAGTAATCTAAAAACAAAAGGCATTTTTCAACAACATGTCAAGCTTGAAACAGAAGGAATCACCCAGTTTTTAAACAGTTTTTAACTGTGACGTTAACGTTCATTAACAGAGAAATAAAATCTCAATTGTAAATCAAATAAATTACTTGTTAATTTCAGAGCACCATCTAAACTGAAAAATGGCTAAACAAAGGTTAGTCGTCCAGGCACTTTGTTTGCAGTAAAAATGTTTTCGCCATATTTGCTTTTTCCAAATGGTGTTATATTCGGTGTCAGCACCGGCAACATCAGGAAAACACAAGCTATTTTTGCTTCTCATTTTAATGCAGATGAATAAAGCAACCTTTACTGTGACGTAGTAATTACATCAACAGGTATTTAAATGCTTACTATGAAATTCATTGAGGCTAAAAGCTTAAAAAGGCCAACTTTGGCACTCTGAAATGGAGTATGGGTATGAGCCCAGAATTTCACAATGCATCCCTGGATATTTTAATATCTTTAATTATTGCAAACGGATTCTCAAGATCTGGGCTTCATTTTCTCTCTCAATGCAGATCAAGCAATTAAAAAAACAAAACAAAACAGGTTTTGTAACAGAATATGTTCTGCAAACTCAATGTTTCCAGCGATGCTTTGTGCACATGCAGAGGAGCCATCGCAGCACTGCATCTTTGTGCCCGGATTTTGCTTCAGCCTCTCAGCCACGGCCTTGCTCCCTGAGCCTTATCGCTATTTTGTATACAGCTTGTAAAAGTGAATTGGGAGCCATGGATCAGACATACCGATCTAATGGTATTGTACATTCAAGTCACAATCACAAAACAGTGGCAGCAGTGTAGTACACAGCACAGCTTGTAGTTTTCACCCACAGGTTTAATAAACCTAAGCTATATATACATTTTTTTAAATATATAGCTTTAATCTCTGGAATAGCCATTAAAAAAATCTGCATAATATAATTTTCTGCTGTGGGGTCCTCGTTTATTTCCCATACATCCATCAGAAGGCAAAACCATTTTAATCTTCCTGCCAGGCCTCTGTTGGGTGCTTGTCTGTACTTTATAATATTACTAGATTATATTGTTTGCAAGCTAAGGTAGTGGTTCACTGATCGCTTATCCTGATGCACTGTGTTTCTCCCCCTCAGGTACCAGTATTTTCTTCAGATCAAACAGGATTTATTAACTGGAAGGTGAGTGTGCTCTTCTGTATACACAGTGTTGCTGTATCAGCCATGTGGAGGATTCTGCTTCATGCCAAATGCGTTTATACAGCTGTGGTTATTGCATTAGCTTTGGTTTATCTATATTTTTAGACTGGGGGTAGTTTTGAACGATTTACAGTTTAAAATAATCCATATTGATCTGTTACTGGTTCTTGATGGAGCAGCGCAGATAATCTGAAACAAGCCACTCTGAATATTTTTCCTTAAAGCTACCCTTCCTGTAAGGAAGGGGTGTCAAACATGTGGGGTGGGGGCCAGACCTGGCCTGCCAAAGGGTCCAATTTGGCCCTCTGAATGCTGTGAACCCACGATTAATAAAATCTATAAAACAATTTCTAGATCAACAGAAGCTGTTTAAATCACGAAAGATGTAAAATACTGTTCTAGTTTAGTTACAAAAACATTTGGAGGTGCAAAACCTCCACCTTTCTCGATCTGCTTGAAATCGCACTTATTTTTCTACATCCAGGCTTTGGCTCAGGTGAACATCATCTTCTTTGGGGAGGAAAAACAAGGGAGTTATTATGCAATGGTTTTACTTGTCCAACCCGCTTGAGATCAGATTGCGTTGTGTGTGTGGCCCATGAGCGAAAACAAATTTGACACCCCTGCTTTTAGGCAGCCTTCTTCTGATTGTTGCACAGTAGGTCCTGCTTAAAAGCCAAGATGTGGGTGACTGGAGGAAATATGAGTTTATGCAGCACACGTAGGCTCTTTGGGCATTTGTACAAGCACACACAACATGCTGTTTATGGTTTTTGTCAGTGAATATAAGGCTTACTGCTTCCTCTTACTTGGTTCTTCACATAAAATCGAATAGATTTTTTTTTTCCTTCACAGTTCCGTGTTACTACTGATAACTAATCTCAGCTCTTTGAAAAGAACTGTAATATCCTTTGTATTGATCCAAGACTGAAACATCTGTTTAATCTGAGTGAATGTGTGTGCGTGCATATGTCTTCCTTTGACTTCCAGATTGCCCTGTCCTCACAACACAGCCGCGCTGCTGGCTTCCTACGCCGTACAATGTAAGTAGTGCTCCCTTGGTGCTCCCGTTCTACTTAACAATGGAAAGGCAATTCATTAGGACTCTCTTTAGCTACATGCACTCTTAAATGTAATGACTGCGGTTGCTTGAGTGCATTTATAACTGGTGCTCTGAAGCCATTACATTTCAATTAAGCCGTGTGCTGATATTTGATATTAACACCAGTGATATAAATATTCGATGAGATTGTGGCTTGTCTTTGCAAAAACGACCGGTCCTAAATAATATGCAGAGATGAAAGTGGTAAGAAAGTCTGGGGTGAAGGGCACCATAATGGCAGTATCATTTCTATCCACTCTGAGAAAATGTAGGGGCATTTAAGCAGGTAGGCATGAAATGGGAAGAATATTTAAGCTTAACTTTCATTATTAAATTTATTATCTGGAAGTTGTTCCTTCTTCACCTTCTTCCCTGATGTGCTGCTGCAGTTGACTCAGTGCCAAACACGGCTTTATCATCACAGCGTGCCACTTTTAAGGAGATTTTCACTTGACATTGAGCACATTTTAGGCTCTTTTAGTGTTTTTTCACACCATTTAGGCCCCATTTTAAAGAGGGCCCTAATTAACTGAAACAAGTGAAATACCAGATGTTGGACAGGACACCTTGGAGTTTGTATTCTCGTTTATGTACCTGGGTTAGCTCATTTGGGAAACTGGTGACCTTAAACCAGAAGCTGATCACCAATGAGCCTTAGCTGCCAGAGTCATGCAGGCTCTGTGGAAGCCACGGTGGAAAGATCATTCAGTCTCCAGAGAAGCCAAGCTCTGCATCTGTAATACTGTGTGGCTCAGAGACAGCACCGCTCAATAAGAGCCGCGGAGCACGATTGGATGGATTCAGCTCTTGAGCATCCAAAACAATTCAGGGGCAAAGGATGGTTTCACCAGGTGTCAAACGAGGATCTCAGAATGCGAGTACAGGAACCCCCGGCATCTGTTCTCTGCATCGTGGTTTGGACATGTTCAATCTCTGTAGTAATATATGCAGTAAACACAGTGACTTATCAGCATATTTGTTTAATGTGTAATAGGATGCAACTGTATCGAGCTTGCTCAAATACTAATACAGTAGCCAGTATACTGCCAGTGGAACCGGGCTGTTTTCTAGTCTTCATGGCTCTAGGCTCGGTCACTTTACCCTTTCCCGCATTTCAGTGAAAATAACCGTTGTTCAATATTTATTAACTTCAAGCCCGACACAGTTAGCTCGGTTTCACTCGTGATGGCAGGGCAGTGCAAATATACCAGTGCACATACATGAGTGCAAACAACAAAGCAGCTGTGCAGAGATTCAACGCAGACCTGCGAATCAAGCTTTAGGCGTTAAAGCGGTCACGAGCAGCGCGTCAAATCCTGCTCTCAACTGCTCTCAGATCACTTTGAAATAAAAATTAAATAAATTATAGTTGAGCTATTCTGCCTAGTCAGATCTATGAAGTTCACTCATGCACTTGGCTTGATTTGGCTTTCTTGTGCCTGCCTTAGCTGTTCTGGCATCTCATTTAACCACTATAACTGTAAAACCCACTGACTACAAGCTGCTCATTACTGTCTATGCAGACCTACAGACTAGGCCATTGCGGTGGATATTCAGCCCCACCTCCCCCAATGTATGTGCTCATAAACCCCCTCTCTTACCTCGCTCCTCGCTCCTCTACCTCCCTCTTGCTCTCAGCACTCTTCTTCTATCGCATATTTTGCTGGGAATATCCTCAGCTTCAATATGTAGGTCACAGAGGAGATTTGGCCTAGTCTAGCAGTATCATGCCGCTATTGCTTTTTCTTACACACACACAGAGTGTAGCTATGTCCATGTTGTCACTTCGCTCAGCACCAGCATAGATTATGAAGATACATGTTCACTTTTGGGAAAAACTGTTTGAAGCAGCTGTTATTCTGCTAATTCAGTTAGCTCAGCCCAAGTGCCTGCACTGATGGCTCTAAATTCAACACTAAAGCTTGCACATGTTGTCAAAACCAAAGTATCCCTCCTTTAAAAAAATAAAATAAAATAAAATAATAATAATAATCAAATCATAGGCATCTTGGAAAATAATATCTTAAATTTCCATCACATTTCTATTAAATTATCTGCAGTGCAAGTTCAAACTGAAAGTTGAAATACTTGTCTGTGCTTTACTGGTCAGGGGCATTATTATAAGGACCCTTGAGCTCAAGCCTAGTCTCTCCCACTTTGAGCCAATCTGCAACTGAATATGGATTTCACGTCAAAAGATGGATCTAAAAAGAAAGATCAGGTTGACGAGTCTTTGAGGTTCATTGACCTTACCGCTGAACCTTGATGAAGAAATAACTACAGCTTAAAATAAAACCTAACCATAAAGTACTGTTCTGAAATGTAAGCTATTGACCCTGCACGCATACGTCCCTGGTGGTGTGTACACATCAATAAGGGGGTGAGCTGTAATTGATTCGTTGGTCAATATGCTTAGGCCACCAGGTTTGTAGGTTAGTCAGGAGAGTGCTTGAGTGCATCGAGGCTTTTGAGCTGGTGAGCTCGCTGGATTCACTTTGAGCTCTTTATCTTTGAGAGCTCTGAAAGCTATCAGACATCTGGGAATTATTTCTTTCCTTGTTTTTGACTGATATCTGCAATTGCTTCTTTCTTTATCGTTGAATTTTTTAAAAAAAAAGCTTTATTTTAAGTCCTTCTGTTTTTGTCGTGGTAATTTCCCATTGAAAAAAAAAAAATTTTTTTTGTTTTTAAATCCCCAAAATATAAATGTTAACCCTTACTCGTCTGGTTTTTTTTTAGTTTTTTTTTTTAAAAAAAAACATGTTATTTAAAGGATACCGGTTATTCTCATTTCCAGCTCTGTTTTTTTTACTCTTTGACTCTCGTAGAGTCGATTCACAGTTCAAAATAATCCTTATACGCCCTTTACTGAGGCAAGCTTTCTTCTAATTTCTTTAAGTAGCCTTCAGGAATAGTTCTCCAGGCTTCTTAAAGGACATTCCAAAGCTCTTCTTTGGATGCTGGCTTCCTTTTATTCCTTTTTCTGTCAAGATGATCCCACACTGCTTTAATAATATTGAGGTCCAGGTTCTAGGGAGGCCAGTCCATGACTGATAGTGCTCCACTGTGTGTTCTTTTATCCAGGAATGCTTTTACTGCATTGGCTGTGTGTTTGGGATCATTGTCATGCTGAAAAATGAAGCTGTTGCCAATCGGATGCTTTCCAGATAGTATTCCATGGTGGATCAAAGCCTGTCAGTACTTTTCTGCAACATAATAAGATCTCCAACACCACTGGCTGAAATGCAGTCCCAAACCATGACGGAGCCTCCACCGTGTTTTACAGATGCTGTAGTCACTCAGTGAAGTAGCCAGTGTCCAAAGAAAATTTTTGAAAGACCTTCAGAAAGCCTGGAGAGCTATTGCTCAAAACCACTTTCAAAATTATAAGAAGGTCTGGCTCCTTGCAAGCAAAATATAAAGGAAGCAAGACTTTTACGCAGTATACCAGCCAGTTGGCCTGTGGCGGGGATAAAATGTGTTGGACAATATTAGTTTATGTTCAAACTTGAAGGGTCTTATCTGTTCTGATGAAATGAGGTAATAGGGTTGTGTTGCCTTAGGCACAGCTTAAAAATCTGCACAGACTTGAGACATATATAGACCCACTTGCACAATGACATACTCCATCCCATCCAATAATAAGGTGATGTTATTTTAGTATTTCATGAGAAATCTGTTCTTAATCCCCAGATGTCACTCCATCATAATATGCATCCTCTGTCCATTTAGTACTTCTTTTGAGAAAGTAAAGATTCTTTTTTTTCCCACCACTAACTGCCTCTTGCCCATGTTGTCAGCTGGGATTTGCAGCTATTCATTAAGCACTAGTTAAAGTCCCAGTTTGCATCTTTCTACCTGCTAAACTGTTGCATGGACAAATTAAAGAGATATCTGTTATGCAAATTTCTGGCTCTACTTTTTTATTCCTGGTCTCTGCTAAAGTAGCTTTGCATGATTAAATGTTAAAGATAATTCTTATTTATCTTATATTTGGCCTCAGTGCAGCTGCTCAGTCCATCCTCTGTCTGAAACAAACTCTTCAAGCCAGGGTTTTTCCTGATTGGCTGCCCCTCTTAAACAAAAGGTTTGAACAACAGATGGGCGGGACTTCTGAGGCCACAGCCAGAGCTGTGTGGCTGAGATGACAAAAGATAGATATATCCACTCCCACAGATGGATATGTCTGAATCAAGAATGGAACAAACTGAGCATTTAGAAGCCTAATGTGTCTCTCTTTTCTCTCTTTCTAGCTGAGTTGGGGGACTACAGTGAAACAGAGCATAGTTCAGGCTATCTGTCTGAGTACTCCTTTATCCCAAACCCCCCTCAAGACTTTCACAAAGAGGTCGCCAAACATCACCAGCAGCACAGGTACGCATAGACACACTCACAGAAAAACGTCTGCGATTTGATACAGTTTCCTGCATGTGTTAGAAAAATAGAAAATGAGTCCTTTATGTTCGTTTTAAGTATCTGCTGAACCTTTGTCGTGTCAAATATTGTTATGGTTGAAGTAGAAATATGTAAGAAGGCTTCTTCCTTTGATGTGCATTTAGCCATATAAAAGCACCCACAATCACAAATGGCTCATATGCTACAGGTTATGTGACCTTTTCCTTCTGCTTGCCTATTTTGTTTGCTGATTTTTTTTTTTTTGTGCATTTTCCTGCCTCCATATGTCTAACACACAACCCTGTCATTGTCACTAACATACGGCCTCCTGTCCCTGACTGTTGCTTCACCCTTTCTCACTCTCTCTTTTTTTTTTTTTCCTTTCTTTCTCTCTCAGTGGTCTATCTCCGGCCGAGTCAGAGTTTAATTATCTGAACACAGCACGCACGCTGGAGCTCTATGGGGTAGAGCTGCACTATGCAAGGGTAAGTGAGGTTTTATTCCATGCCTGTTAACGCCTGTCTTTTTGTTAAAGACTGTGTTACAAGGAGATTGGTCTTGTGTTTTTTCTGTATTGCAGTTTATCTACTGTAACATTTTTTTAAAAAAAGATTCAGCCAAAGCTGTGAAGCCTGTTAGACACGTCCACTGTCTTTGATCTCACTCTAGCTGTCTTGCTTCCCCTACAAAAACCGTGAGCAGTTAGGCGATAATCCAGAATCCATATTCACTCTCAGCCGTTGTGATCGAAATTGATATCATGACGTTTTAATCTGTAAAAGGTTTCCCCTTCCCCGCTGCCACAATATGGTTCATGCTACACTGTTTTCATTCTGCCAGCAACCATTGAGCCAAGCATCTCTGGGAATGAGAGCAGGTTGGAGGAGCTGCAGTGTGTACAGTTGATGTTGATGCCCACGCCTTTCAGAAATGCCACACATTGGCATTTGGCACTCATCATGACACCAGCAGATAGGAGCAGAATAGGAAAACCAGCATTTTTGTGATGCGGTTCTTCTGGATTATATTGTAGGGAAGTTCAAATAAAGCTGCATAATCTACCTGACTAATCTATATTCTGTTGTATTTATACAGTGACACTTCACAGCAACAGTCAGGCCAAGGCAAGAAGCTTCGTTGCAGATTTAAGAACTGCACCAGCTTGTTCTAGCTCATCCAGTAGATATTTGAGCTCCAGCTGCTGGAGGAAATGAGAACAGTGATTTTTCAACTATGTCATTATGGGACGTACAAATGGGGACTTATACATGGATTCAGTTTGACAGTATTAAAGTCAAAATATGATATGCATATGAGAGATATAATCATGAAGCTCGGTATAAAACAACATATACTTGGTTTACATTAGTGAAGAAGCCTGCTTTAGTCTCCTCCTCTTCCCACGTGTCTGTTTGTGACTGCTCACCTGCCTCTACCTTCACTGTGCGCTCCTTCACCGAACCTGCTTTCCTCTCCTCAGGACCAGAGTAACACAGAGATTCTCATTGGGGTGATGTCTGCTGGAATTGTGGTTTACAAGAACAGGGTACGGATCAACTATTTCCCATGGTGAGTGACGCGTACATCATGAAAATAAAATCAGAGGTATGTGGGGGCTCAGTACCTGTGTTTTTGAGTTTTATGTGCTGGAATACAAAATGGGAATGTAAGGAGCAAAAATGTGTAAGCAGAAGTGATAGCGGTATTATTATAGCTGGATTTACATGTTTTTTTTTTTCCTAAGAGGGGTTTCAAAAGAAGTGCTGGGGAATCCCTGAGGATAACTACCCACTGGGGTGTTCCCCTGAGACCTGCATGCTTTTAAGGAGTACCCCCCCCCCCCCCCCCCGTTTGCCTTTGCACTAGCACTACGAATGCCAATATGATGCACTATGAGCACGTAGTAGCTTCCAGCTGGCAGCTAGGCTACAACCACAACAACTTAGAGGAAACCAAAATCAGAGTTATGTGCTTGTTGTGTGTCGTGGGTTTTGTGATAACAGTTGAAATTGACGTGTGGTTGGAAGAACCTGAAATCTTGGGTGGCGTCAAGCTGTGTGCTGATTGGTTTATTTTTTACAGTAGTCCCTTACAGAACCATTAATGCTACTGAATCCAACTCTGGACCCAGAAATTTTGTTGTAGAAGCCTTTTTTGGTGTAAATGGATGGAAATGGCTTTAGAATGGGCACCAGTACCCTGGCGGTGGAGGGGAAAAAATGGGTGTATAAATACCCAGCAGACAAACCCTCTGTGCCCTCTTTACCGGAGTATGCCAGTCTGTGCCCAAGGATAACATCTGGCAGTTTAAATCCACAGTGGTTATTGTGGTTTTTTTACTTTCTGTAATCCTTTTTCATTGTCATGTTCTCTCTAGATTGGTTTACAAGTTGAAAGAAAGTGCTTGGGAAGTTTTTGCAAAAACAGTGAAAAGCCCCCGTCCTCTGCACAGATGGATCAGATCTTTTGGTGCCGGCCTTTTGACGCCACTGGTCTAGACTAATTACCGTAGATTGGCGTTACTCAAAGACACCTCTTGAGTACCTCTTTACCCTGCAGTAGCAGTTAAAAATACCCCACAAATGGGGATCTAAGAACTTTTAGTTTCTAGTTCCTGCAGTGCAGACACACATAAAAGAGGGACTTCCTCAAAAATTTATAAAAAATTGTGATTCGGTTGCTCTGGTTGGAAAGTGTCTAAAGATTACTGTAAATCTGAAGGTGACAGGACCTGTGGCGTGTCAGGTGACTCGTATTTCATTGTTTAATTTCAGTAAGGTGCTGGGACAGGGTGGAGTGAATTGCATTATCAGTGGATATTACCATTGCACTAGAGCTGGAGACTGTGAAGTTAAATTACAGTACACAAGATGAAAAGGAGAGGACCAAGTAGTAAACCCTGGGGGATGCCTTGGGAAAATTTTCCCTCACTATTTGCAGCTAAACAGAAAGTTTCTTTGTGTGTATGTTGAAGTAAAAATTACACAAAGACAGGGAAAGATTAAAAAAAAAAAAACTGAATCTACATATGCTTTTTGATACAGCATGCATTCCTGTAAACAGACAACAGTTTCAAAGCCTCAAAAGAAGCTTGTGATCCGAAGCTTCAGTTACACCTGCTTGGAGCCAAAGATCAAGGCTGTTAAAGACTGAATGTTTGAAAGCAGCTCTGTGGCCAACAGAAAACCTGGCATCTATCTGATGTGGATGAAAAATGAAGCGCTGCTAGGGGAAAAAAAGCATACTCCATTGATATTTTCATACTCTGTCATTCCCCCCTGCCAAATTTCCCCTGAACTGGGGAATCAAACAGTGGATGCTCTTGTCACAAATCCACCTCTGTGCCCGTCCGTCTGCTGCCAGCTCCACTTGAACTGCTTCCAGGAACCCTTTTTGCTGAGAAATAGGCTGCATAATATTTTGGAAACCCCTCACATGGTGATTATTGACATGGCATATTAATGTTTAAGCCTCATTGAGCTTTTCTAGAATTATACAGATGATTTCACCAGATTTTCTTGGGTGGGGGTGGAACTAGGTTTCCTGAAAATATTACAGACATCAAATCTGCTCTTTCTTTCTCTCTTTGTCCTGCTTTTGCATCTCTCTCTCTCTCTCTCTCTCTCTCTCTCTCTCTCTCTCTCTCTCTCTCTCTCTCTCTCTCTCTCTCTCTCTCTCTCACTTAATCTCATCACTCTTGATGCCTTTTGCTCTCGTTCTCGCTCTGAAGCATCAATTCTTGGAAATCTCTCATTCTCTGCTGTAGCATTGTGGGTGGTTAAATGTTAATGGGTGCTGAGGGTGGGAGATGAACTACTCAAACCCCTGTAACGCTGGAAGATGTGTAGGCTTAATACAGCCTGAACACGTTCACGTAGCAGCTGGTTTGTGTGTGTGTGTGTGTGTACGTAGATGTTTTTGCTGAGAGTTTATATTACAGACATTATGAGACCTATATTCATAAATCTGAGGACTGAGGACTTTTCCAATTGGGGCACAGAAAAGCCAAACCATGAAATCTTAGGGTTAAGACTTGGTTTCCGGTTTGAGTGAGTAAGGATAAGTCTCCATGGAATGAACGCTTAAGTGAGTGAAGCTGATGCAAGGTCCTGAGTGGAGGGAAAAATAGGCTAAAGCAAGTTTGTGTGTGCATCCAGTCTGTTGAGCTAAATTTAGAGACCAACAGCGGTGTCCCCAACAGCTGCTGACTACCATGTGTGAGAAAGGGAGAGAGAGAGGAGCATAATAGTCAACAGTATCTCTCAGCCTGCACGCACTGATTTTTCTTCTCGCTCCTCTTCTTTCTGTCTTCCTTCATCCTTTCTTTAACAGAAGCTCACTGTTTCTGCATCTGGTTCCTTTCTGTCACTTCTCACGCTGCCTCTCCTTTCGTCTTATCATAAATTGAACTGTCAGATAAGGACGGGTCAAGAGAGCCGGAGAGAGAAAGACATTTAGATTTCTGCCTCTTTCCTATTTCTGTTCACAGCAGCCTGACAAATGAGCCACACTTAGATGGGGCATGACTCACGCTCCGGCTGAGCATGTGTGCGTCTGTGTGTTTGTCCGTGGAAGTGTGTGTGAGTAAGTATGTAAAATATATTTAGCAAGGAGCGATGAGTCACAGCAGCAACAAAACTCGAGGAAGGGATTAGGTTACTCTGCTCCTGCCGCTCATCAGCAGACTTACTTACTGCGGTCGTGCGTGTGGTCTTCTGATCCAGGTATCATCTATACCGTCTGCGTTTGATGTAATACACAGATCGATGCGATAATATGGGCGTTATTGAACCACGCGGACTCTCCGGTGTTGTCACAGTCTCTTAACCCAGTCTCTTAACCCACACCCTCGAGCTCTGGCAGGAGGTTGAAGGTTAAATGAACAGTTGAGATGTGACACATGGGCCAGCTGACTAGAAGAAAGGGCAGTTCATTGGGAGGTGTGCGTTTTGGAGAAGTCAGTATTGCTTGTTCGAAACGTGCCAGAATTATGGCCATTGTGGTAGACTGGAGCAAGCGTGACCAGGGCAAAATAAAAACACATGCTTATTAAATATTTTAACTTTTTGAATCCCACCAATGTGTTCAGCGGTTCAGTTATTACAAACCATAGAAAACCAATTAGCAGTGCATGTCTACTTCACTGCAGACTGTTTTTTTAAAGAATAAGTCAGCCTTTTGCTGTTTTTGCTCAGTATCTTTTACATTTTAATAGCACAGCTGTGAGTGTTGTGTTATTGAGGGAAAAAAGCATTAATTTATTTGAGAAGCATTATTATTTAAATATGCTAAGTTGAAAAAAGTGACTAGGGACAAATGTAGCTAGTTTTCCAGTGACGTCAGAGAGTTCTGGAATCCTCCGCTGTCGCCGTGTTTTGTGTCTTCGTA
>JAVDPK010001790.1:7118-29313 GCA_034780415.1 Cichlasoma orientale | reverse complement strand
CTGCCTTCTTCCCATGTCTCTAGTATCTGAAGGGACAGGAAAGTGTCCTTCACTTGGGGACTCAGGCCTGGCATCCAGTCGAACACCTAGGACAGGGATCCTCAACTCCAGGCCTCGAGGTCCGGTGTCCTGCAGGTTTTAGATGTGTCCCTCATCCAACACACCTGAATCAAATGGCTAAATTACCTCCTCAGTATGCAGTCAAGTTCTCCAGAGTCCTGCTAATGACTATATTTGACTCAGGTGTGTTGAAGCAGAGACACATCTAAAACCTGCAAGACACCGGACCTGGATTTGAGGATCCCTGACCTAGGAGGTGTGCAGCCAGCTCGCAGCTGCGAGAGACATCACCACCATCTCCATGGCCCTGCCCACGCACATTACTCCGGCCTCGATTTTGACGACGGCTAGCAAAAGCCTGTGCTGGCGACTTCAACATTTATGGAATTTAGAAAAAATAAAATAAGTAAATAATAAAAAATTAAAAAAACGGCAGGAAAAAAGGTAAAACACAGTAAAAACAAAGGCAGATTATGGCAAATAACAGCAAATATCAGCAAAAACACAACACAATAAAAAAAACACGGTAAAAAAAAACACCCAGATGTTGAATAAAATGTATATTTTCTGCTGAGATCTGTCACGATCACTCACTCGCACTTCTGTCAACAATCCTTGTACTTTCCGGGGCTGCTGTGAAGCCGTGCGTGACATTACCGTAATGACTCTAATATTGACAAAAAGCGCAGAGTCCCTGCTTTCAGAAACCGTTGGAATTTTTTTGATTGAGCAAATGGTTCAAGAGTTACGGTAATTTAAAAACACACTGCAAGAAACTGTCGCCGGCGACCGTATGGGGATCAAATGGCTTTAAAGGCGTTTAAACAGTGCAGTAATATACTACAAGAATAGAAGTACTGAACACAGTCACATAGACATCTCAGTGGCACTGTATTTAGGCACCACTGTCTCCTTATCCTTATTTTAAGTTTACTTTTAGTAATGATATTGTAAGAGAAAACCGAGCAGTCCTCTATGAGCACTTGGTGAGCACTACTTTTTAAAAAAGGAGCAAACCTCCGGCCTTTTCCCGTAACTAGCTGGGTTAAGGGAAATGAGAAGAGAGAACCGATAAAATGTGGAGAGATGACAAACTACCAACATGACTATTCAGAAACTACAGTTGTTGTGCAACAGTGGCATGAAAATGTAGTGTTTCAGTACACTAAGCACATGTATGTTTAAAAATGTAACTTCAGTATCGTAATACTGGAAACAAGATTAACTTGACTTTTCCTGCTTTCAGGTTGAAAATAGTGAAAATCTCCTTCAAGTGCAAACAGTTCTTTGTCCAGCTGAGAAGAGAAGCAGTAAGTGTATAGACACACACACACACACCCAGCTACACAAACATTCAAACACACACACACACACACACCTGTTAACCTCTTCCTCCCCACAATTGTCTAGTTCGTGCACAGGAGTTTGAGTATGAGTGTATTTTTCTCCATGCACTCTACTGACCGTATAATGTGTGTGTGTGTATGCTCACAGTACAGCTGTACATGGCACAGTACTGAGCCTTGTCTGCGTGTGTGTGTGTGTGTGTGTGTGTGTGTGTGTGTGTGTGTAATCAGCGTCAGATTAACCCCCTGCTGTCTGTGTCCTGGTTGACTCTGCTTTAATCCCCCATTGTGTGTTGCGTCCTTTGTTTCACACATTGTTGCGTTTCTGTTTTCAACACCACAAGCAGCTCTGTCAACCTGATGCTTATCTCCACCACAAATATTTACACTCCAGTCATCATTTAGCCCTCTTAAACCCATCTTAATATTTTAAGTCTGGTGTTATTACAAAACAAACTTGGCGGCAACTCCTTTCGCATGCATCTCCCATTCGTCCTGATCGCGCTTCAAGCTGGACTTTAAGCCTAAAAACCACACTCAGTGCTGCTGTTATAAGTGGGGAAACGATCCATAGAACAGGCAAACATGCTAAACCTTATAATTTATACTTTATGTAGCACATTTTATTCCAGGTAGAAGCGCGATGTGTGAGATTGCAGCCCAACACTATGCAGATGTAATGTAATGTAAAACTATATCAATAAAAAGTAATGAATGAGGAAAATAATGAAATGAATGTGACGGGTTTCCTGGATTTTTTGCAGTTCTCTGAATATGTTTTAGCCACAGCCACAGGATATTTAGGCCCGAGCCTCTCAAAGAGATCAGCAAGGAGCCCATTGCATTCGTTAGCTTGTGCGCTTAAAAACGGTCAGTGTCGAGCTTTAAGCGCTCGACATTGACAGTGGACCCCATGAGAGCGCTGGTCGGGTCGAACGCTTTCTGAAAGCATATAGGAGGGTGACTGGAAAAACGCATAATTGGAATAGTTAGCAGCCTCCTCCTCTTCTTTTTCCTCCTCTTCCTCAATGATCTCAAATCACACCCCCCTTGAACATTTACAAAAACCCACCAATTATGGCAAATTCGGTGTAATTGTATCACCCAATGAAGGTCCTTTATGAATCAGGAAGAAAAGCATTTATGAAATTGCTCAAAGTAGTGAATGAACAGTTATAATAGGGCAGTAAATGTGTAACACAACCAGTTCATATAGCTAACAGTAATGGATGAGCAGATGATGGAAAAATGTCCTTTAGTGTCCGACTAACACTCGTCCTTCTCCCTGCACACAGACCGAGTCTCGTGAGACGCTGCTTGGTTTCAACATGGTCAACTATCGGGCCTGTAAGAACCTGTGGAAGGCCTGCGTGGAGCACCACACTTTCTTCAGGCTGGAGCGGCCCATCCCACCACAGAAGAACTTCTTCGCCCACTACTTCACCCTGGGCTCGAAGTTCAGATACTGGTGAGAAAATGTGCTGTGAGAGAAACGCCAGAGCGCAAAGAGAACCTCTGAAAGACCTTGACATCCCGACTTTTACAGAATGAGCGCACACACACATATACACTCACCAGAGTTGTGGATGCTTTGTCTCTTCCCTTCTTCACTTTGGTTTGAGAGGCTGAAACACTGAAAGGCAGCTATTGGTTGCCTTTGAAACCCCTGATACTACCTTGCCCCAGAAAACCACAACTTAATTATTCATGGTTCGCCTCAAAAAAGTAACTGAATTTTTGTTTGGCCTTGCAACCATTTTCTTTTAAGTTTTGCGGGAACTGTTCATGCGAGAGCCTGTTGTGCATTTCATTTTACATTTTCCATAATGCTGCTGCCACTCCTCCTTTCAAACAAAGCATTTCTTTTCATTTGGTTTGATAGTTTTTTTTTTATTTACTTTCAATTTGGAACTGGGACCGAAACATAAAATAAAAATGAGGTTTTCTCCTTACTGGTTTATGACATCGCACTGTGTCAACTTTGTTTCACTTCACTGGCGGCAGTTTTTTTTTTTTTTTCCATTTCCTTTTTCTATGAAATGTGAGTGAGATGAACTGAGAGTTGGAGGTCTTGTGATGCATTATTGAGCAGCAATGATGCAATGTGAGGGAGACTTGTCTGATGTTTGGTGTGTGTGGATATTGACTGACTTTTCAATAAGGATAGTCCTGAATTGTGATTTTGTGCTGTTAAAATCTTATTAACCATGTTTCAGAAGATGAAATATGCTGTACTTGTTACTGCTTAGCAGGCAGCTGGTGGTGTTTAGTTTTTTCCTTTTTTTTCCCCACTCATTTGAAGATGAAATTTTTCTTCAAGATATGACCGAAGTGCCTCTCATTATGTATGTTCCTGTTATGTAAATGTATGAATTTGTCACAGAGCAAGTAAAAGAAAACTCTTGATAACCACTTTTTGAAACCTTCCTAAACTTAAGAGTCGTTTCACTTCATTTTTTAAATAAATCCGTCCCACTGATTGTTGTTTTTCTTGTTGTCTTCAGTGGGCGGACGGAGGTGCAGTCTGTGCAGTATGGGAAGGAGAAAGGCATCAAGGACAGAGTATTTGCCAGGTAATTCGCAGGTTCTTTTTTAGTTTGCCCATTATTTCTGTTCATTTTGTGCAAAGCTGAATTAATGCATTTTTCTGATCAGATCTCCCAGTAAGCCTCTGGCCAGGAAGTTGGTGAGTGGAACCGACTGGGAATCGGTCAGCAGGAACAGTCTATCAGATGAGAGACTGGAGACTCAGAGCCTGCCCACTCGCTCCCCACCTGGCACGCCCAATCAGTGAGTTCTAAGTACACTTTAACTGTCATCATAACGCGACCTTTCTTAAGCTGTTCTTTACACATGCATTGAACAGAACACAAATATCCAATGTGCTCTTAGCTCGTCATTAACCTGCCCGGTCCTGGTGCAAAGTCCGTGTCATGTCAGTGTGAAAAAGAGTCCGGTGCGTTTAATTCCCCCGCCTAAACCAAACAGATCAACTCCAGTAGTGGGAATGTGTCTGAAGGCGACTACTTTCTGGTGTGTGCCACATGTAAGAAAAGACAACCGTGAAACTAAATATCCATCTTCGCTCTATTGCAGTGAGCAGCCAGGTCTGCTCACTGCAATAGAGGCTTTTATAAGGAAGTTATTTCAGGGACTTTATTTCTAAAACAGACTTAATGTCAGTTTTGCTCTTAAGCAGTATTCAACATAATCAACATTGTTGAGCAAGTTCACCTCCAGCTGCTGGCCCAACATGCTACAATGAGCCCTCACTAATGAGTAGCTTCTGATTCGTCAGTGTCTTCAAATGAAAATATTAAATTCATGGAACCGCCGTTCTTTTACAGAGTTTAAATGTAAAAGAACGCTGTCTTTTCACCTTCTCCCGTCCACCGTTGATTTGTTTTGCGTAACTGTCTGCCCCTTTCTCCCAGGCCTGAGTCTGCATTTATTTTAAGATCAGATTATGCTCTATTATTATGGATTTAGCTAGAAGTGTATGAAGTAAATAAAATTTCTTTCTCTGGGGCCAATGAACGTCTGTTCCACTGGCCTGGGGGCCCACTGGAGAAAAAATGTTGCACACTGGTCTTTAAGTATGACTTAGGCAGGAAAAAAAATTACGTAACTACTTATTTATAAAACCTTTATCCCTAAGAACAGTGTAGACTTTTCATGTTTATTATGTTGCAGTTTGTACCAACATGTGGCAAACTTTGCAGGAGCTTTTTTTTTTTAATTAAATGTGTGATGAATTAATTGCTAGATGCAAGATGTTCTGATTTAAAGAGAGGATGTGTTGTTCCTGTGCTACTGGTAGAGGTTCTGGTTGAAGGGAGAGTGATTTCAAACACTGGAGTGACTTTTTTGCACATGATTCTCCACCTCTTTTACTGCAGTACTCTGTAAATTCAGTATTCAGTACTCAGTATTCGGTACTCAGTGTTCAGTCCAGAGAAGCCACCAGCTTCAGTGATCTCCTCTACCAAAATCTTTTGCTTTTATCTTTTTGTGACTAAACCCTAATTCCTTTCAGTCTTACATAAGAGGGAATCATAAGGAAGGATTGACAGTGATAGATGGAGATTTTTAGAGTGTAGGAAAATAATATTCACATGAGTTTTTCAGCATGTTTTATGAATCAAATGTACACAGCTTCGGGAATTATGTACTGAAGGCCCCCAGACTTGGTAGCACTAAGACAATATTTAGCCTTACGATTAGCCTGAATAAGAATTTATTTATTCTTAATAAATAAAGAGACAAAATTGTGAAGATCATAATTGTTTATATGTCTTTGTGTGTGTTTGTCAGGAACTCGCTGTTTGTACAAGAAGGCACACGACTACGGCCATCATCGGTCGGCCACCTGGTGGATCATGTGATCCATGCTTCACCCAGCCTGCCTGTCTTCTCCTCCAATCACAAGTCGGCGTCGTCCACGCAGGCTAACAGCATCAGCCTGGACTCTACACCGTGAGTATCCATCCTCTTTCTTCTTCTTTTTAATGCACATCCCACCCACGTTCCTTGAAGCTCTTTCTCTTTGGGAAGAAAAACATCAGCTTTTGACTTGGTGGCAGAGCAGTGGTTAGATCATAATTTGACTGCTTCATAAATAGAGCATCCCCCAAACAAAGCCACCCTTTAATTTGGAAATTACATTTTACTCATCAGATTTAGTCTGAGTGTGCCGCTGAGTTGACAGTTTTTGTTTTTTTTGTTTTTTTTAAAGTCTGTCTGTCGGTGTCTGTGGCTTCTCCCGACAGTTCACACCCTCCCAGTGTCACTTAGCTGGCCCCATTGGAAAGATGAACCCTTTGAAAAACAGCCTGTAAAATGTGTTTATAGCGCATAGCAGGGCGGAGTGGTTGTGCAACAGGGCTGAGCTAGGAATTAGCGTGCGTGTGTGTGTGTGTGTGTGGTGCGCATGTGTGTATTTGTGCTTTCTGAATCTGCTCATACGCTGTAAAATATTTGTCAAGTCATTTAATAAAGTTCCACGTGGCTGCCTCAGCATCTGAAATGGTCCGTTGACGCAGCGCGAGCGTCTGAGCTGGTAAGAGAGGTGGATTTCTCAGCTTGAGCTCAGGATGGTTAAGTAACATTTAAGTGGTAGTTCCTCTGCCTACAAAGCTACACACGCAGACAAACACGCCAAGTTAGTGGCTCATCGCTCTGTTACGGAGCCAAAAGATGACATAATCACCTGCTCTTGCTTCCTCTCTCTCTCTTATTATGTGTTTTGTCCATTATGGTAGTGGAGGGGGAGGGGTGGGGGGAGTGAGCCAAAACATTGCATTTTATTAAGATGATCCCTAAATCTGTATCCCCCCCAGTCACCGCGTACACACTCGTGTACATCACTTTCTATAGTTATGCATTGTCAGAAAATGAATTTTATTCCTGCCTAAAAAAAGATTATGTAGTCAGAAGAAGAATTTTTTTTCCACCAAAATTTGGAGTTTTTTCCAGCGGGCATCACGATGGCGCGGTGGTTAGCACTGCTGCTGCACGGCAAAAGGTCCTGGGTTCAAATCCACCATCTGGACGGGGCCTTTCTGTGTGGAGATTGCATGTTCTCACATGTGCATGTGGTGGTTCTGTCCAGGTACTCCGGGTTCCTCCCACAGACATGCAGCTAGTGGGGTTAGGTTAATTGGTGATTCTAAACTGCCCATGGGTGTGAATGTGAGTTGCCTGTCTCTCTTTCCTGCCTCTCGCCCTCTGGCAGCTGGGATAGGCTCCTTTATCTTATTATCAGCTACTGGTTCGAACTGCTGTGTTTTGGGGTTAGACGGCATTTTTAAATAATGGAACCAAATAGATTGATTTCTGCCTTCAGAAATACTACGAGTGAATATTTGCAGTATTGACTGTTATGGCTTCACCTTGCATAGCTGGTACATTTCCAGGCTGCTCCCTTTTGCTCTAATCTGGTGTCCAAATTTTCCCCAACATTACTTATAGGAGAATTTCCTCCAGTTAAAATAAAATGAGAATCTGCGTTATGTCTCACCAGGCACCGCGCCCTTTGAAAGTGTACTATTCTGTTTTCTAGTTGCATGAAGTTGAAAATGATCTGTTTAGCTAACCACACTGCACTGGAGCGATTCTTATTTTTGATTGCAGTCTGTTTATTTCCTTGACAGTATAAGAGGAGGAAAAAAACATGTGCAATTATGCATTTTATTGGAGGTGGGAGTTTATGACATGGTGGATTTTCTTTCATTTGTTATTGTCGGAAAAAGCGGCGATCGGGGCATCCTCTTTGTGACAACACGGCGCTGAAGACTAAGAGTTACGCTCCTCATCGCAGAGCCAGAAGGCGTGGTGTTCTTTTGGGTGTACCTAAATTATGTGCTGGTGCACCTAAATGAAAGTTGGACACACCAGTGCCTGGAGCCTTGCATGTCATAATAAATTATTTTGTGTGCTGTAATCAAACTCATTTCTCTGAATTCAAAGCAAAGACTGGCGTTGGTGAATTATTTAGTTTAAAAAACTGGGTGTGCACTGAAACAGGTTTTAAATTTCTCTTTTGGTGGTTTCCAAAGCAACGTTTTACTTTATAGCAGCTCCTTTTAGCCCTCTCGTGTAACCCACACGTGATTTCCCTGTCACTGCAGATTCATTTGGTTTCCTCTCATACCGTGCTTTCAAAAAATTTATTAAGCAATAAATTCGGATGCAATTTGGAGGTATTTGATTGAAGGAAAACTAAAAAGCAGGGCTTTGCCATATCCAGTGTTTTAATGTTTAAATGTCCTTATCCCGGGGCCTCGCCTAAGGGTATCGTTGCCACGTTGAGGAGATGCATAATGCAGGATGATGTGCGGTCTTGGCTCAGGCCTGCTGTGCGTTGCCCTCTCTCAGAAAGTCTGACCTGGTTTTGACCCATAATAAATGTTAGTTTGCGTTTGTGTGTTTAAGAGACAAAGTGACAGCAGTAGCAGAAGCCAAAACAAAGGCAATGCTCTTTGACTTGTGCTTCTCCCCCCCGAGGAGTGTCTGTACAATCCAGCACACACACACACAGACACACACAGATGCAGACATGGACTGAAATGACTGGCTTTTACCCACCAGAGACTGAGCCATGCTGCTGCTGAAAGCCTTACCTGGCTGTTGTTTCAGCATACACACTGACTGCCTTTTATTGTCTGGATGATGGAGGGGGATGTTTTCCTTCCTCTTGCAGCCCTTTTATCGAGGTTAATGCATTGTGACTAACACAGTGCTATTAAGCCTCCGTGTCTCTTACGGACTCCTTCTCTCTCATTCGCTGTTATCTGTTTTCCTCCATTTGTCTTTTAGTATTTTTTCCTTCACTCCACCTGTTTAACAAATAGGAAGGAGACCTTTAGCGAGATCGTTCTTGTGTATTTATTGTAAATGTATGTTTGCACCTTTGGCGTCCTACTGTCTATAAAATAGCCTTTATCCTGGAGCAGTTACAGCTGCTTGAAGCAATTTTGGAGGCTAACTACCTTGTCATTATTTAAATTTGAAATGTTGCTCTGTGTGTTTGGTTAACAAATGGTGACGCAGAGGAATTTGGACCATGTTTCATCCATGCCATCTCATCTTCTTTTTGTCCTCATTTCTGCTTTCTTCTGCTTGCCTCCCTCAGGTCTCCAGACGGGGTAGATGGCCAGCCTCCCGCTCTCCCGCCTAAGCAGCTGAGCAGGAAGACACTGAGCCAGATCATCCAAGCCCACTCCCAGCAAAGCCTCCTGGACAACCACCTCAATGAGATGTATGACGTTCCCGTCAATGCTGACAAGACCACGGTCAGTATGACGGGGCAAATGCTGTTTAGGAAGGTGTTATAAAAGAGTTTGCTGTGTGTCCTTTTGCACAAAGTATCTGAATGGAAAAAGTCAGGAGTGGTAATTTCATTTGACTCTTACAGTTTCAGTACAAAAGATAGAAACTTTGTTGCCAGCTACAAAAACCAAACTTGTTTTTGTCCTCATAAGGACAAAAACAAGGTTTTCTAGAAGCAGACGTCTTCTTCTAGATATTTGAATATCAAAATATTAGAAGTACTGTGAGAAATCCCTTACTATTTTATCTTTATATTGTTTCAATATAATCTTTCTCAGCTGTTTAGCCTCTTTTGGCTCATTGTTTTGGTTGTTAAGCTTTGACCTACGTCATTTTAATAAGTCAGGGTAGTTACTGTTTTTGCTACCAAGACTTGTTTCTTCTATCTGTTCCTAAATCCAGGAAAGAGAGTATTAAAATATGCTGCTCCTCCTTCTGGGAAGCATCTTTAAAACAGAGTAAATCTTAGAGAACCCCACCGCCCCACCCCTCCCCAGGTCATTTTAAATTATTTGGAAGCAGTGACAATATACCTGCAAGTATTTTACTTGAACATACCTGCCTCTATTTGGCCGGCAATTAATCCGATGTTTACGAGTTTTAGTTTTGATGTTTTTAATTCTGCTTCTGTTTCATGTGAATGCTTAATGCTTTCATATATATTTCCGTAACCCCTGCTGATTTTTCTTTTGCCTGTCTTGGCTCTCAAAGAAGAGAGGGAATCTGAGGAGTCCTCTCTCCTGGTTAATTTAAAAAAAAAAAAAAAAAAAAGAGAATGTGATGTTAGTGCTAAAAGGCAAGAAAAGGTGGGCTTCTAGTTCTGAAAGAAACCACTTTTCCATTGTCTCGCGCGGTACATTTACAGCTGTGTGTCTTTTCTCCCTTCAATTGTTATAATTTATTTGCAGTTACATCATCCCGGTTAAAAAGCAGAATTACACCTCATGTAACAGAAGAATGTCTGCACCTCAACTCGCCAAATATGCAGCATTAACTGTTAAAGTTACAGCCAGTTTGACAGGTTGCTATATCCAGGTGAAAGATGAAGTCTTGAGGATTGAAAAATGATGAGATGAATTGTGTTTTTTTTCAGTTGAACGGAGTCGTCCCTCACGATAACTTGGTCCTGATCAAGATGAGACCAGATGAGCACGGACGTTTCGGCTTCAATGTCAAGGTGAGAGCCGAGTAAAACTGGAGTGAAAAGCCTCTTCACCAGCTTTCACCCCCCCTTCTAACTTGTGTTTTTCCAGCTTATTTCTATGCCTAGTGTAAACCTTTGCCCGTGGGCGCATCATCTGTATGCATCGGCACTCCTTGCTGAAATGTTAACTCGTCCCTAAAAATAAAAAGGGCATTTGTGAAAGACATTACGCTGTTAACGTGTGTCTGTGTGTCTGCAGGGTGGAGCTGACCAGAAAATGCCCATCATTGTGTCTAGAGTGGCCCCGGGAACCTCAGTAAGTCAACAAGAACTTCATTTGAAGTTCACATTTTGTCTTCACGCACTAGTGAGTGTTCATTTTTTCCACTCACTCATCAAAGTATGACTTCAGTCACCCCAAGGCTCCACTCACACAGGTTTACGAGACAGAGGTTCAGAGCAGTTTTCTGAAGCATAAAAGCTTCAGAAACACAAAACTTCATTTATCTTTATTTTTGCTTCTTCTTCCTTCTCTTCAGGCTGACCTTTGTGTACCTCGACTTAACGAGGGCGACCAGGTAGTGTTAATTAATGGGCGGGACATCTCTGACCACACCCACGACCAGGTAGTCATGTTCATCAAAGCCAGCTGTGAGAGCCACTCGGGGGAGCTCATCCTGTTGGTCAGACCAAACGGTGAGTTGTTGCCATTGACTATGAAATATCTTAATATCTACTTTCCTGTTATTATTAAACACATTGTCAGTCAGCTGTTAAGTCAGCAGTGTCAGCCACCTCCTGCTGATTTAAGGTGCAGGTTCACGACAACACAGAACATCCAGGAAGTGTTGGGTACTAAAGTGGAATTTCTGGTAGTTTCACAAAGCCTGAAAAGCCTGGCCGCTGACCCAAGCTGCAGGGGAGGTTTTAGCATGTAAATAATAGTAATGTGAGCTACACAAATGCAAGGGCAGTATACCTAGTCATCACACCTCCAGAAGTTATACCTTTCGCTAAAAGGTACTGATTTTCTCTGCTACAAAAAGATCAGGATTAGTAAAATTATATATACATAAATTGTAACTTGAGAACTGTAAGTCTGCTAAGATGAGTTACCTAGCTCATATGAATAGCCCATCTATTTGCCAAAAACTTCTAACATGCTTTCCACTTGCGTGCTTTTTCTTCAGACTTTAAGCCCATAATACTGACCAGGGTGGTTATCATATGTCCAGTAGTCAAAAAAGTTTCTATATTAGCGAGCTGCTTACTGGGTTTGAATATTTACTCTTAATGAGAGAGCCAGTGTGTGTGGTGCAACTGTTTTTAATTTAAGGATTGTAAACATTTAAATGAAGTGTTTTACAGGCTAAGTTTAACATATGAACACATGGTGCAGCCCACTCCTGAAAATTAACAGCTACATATGTGGTTGCAAGCTTTAAATACGCTCTTGGAGCGCTCTGTCTCATTTGTGTAATTGTAAATGAGATCTATGGTACTGGTATATGTACTGCATGGTTATGTGTGTTTACCACATGGAAGAGACATGCCAAAGCATTTCATTTCATCAGTGAAGCGGGCAGAAGCGCTTTTAAAGATGATGAAAGTCTTTGGTATGTTAACTGGATCAAAAACAGATCAAGGCAGATAAAAGATTGCATCAATGTATTTACATTATTGAGTTTTGCTGTTGAAATGCTGGACTATAAATATTTGGGCATAGATGATGAGGGAATCTATACATTTGAAATGTGACGTTTTAATTTCCAGTTTGTTGTTTAACTCCATGTTTTTGTTCTTGGACATAATTTACAGATCAGCGTGACTTTTTATTTGTTACTGCTGAGCCTGGGTAAATCCCCTCATTTCATCTTCTGTCTTAAACAAGCTGTTTTGCCGCCTCCTTCCTCATTTCTGATTGGCTGCCCCTTGCAAAGGACAGATTTGAACAGCGGGTGGGCAGGTGGCGTTTCTGTGCTCATAGTCAGAGCTGCGTGCCGGACGCGGCCGTTTTGGGGATGTCCACTTTCATACAGATCCCTGAAACAGAGTTTAGAGCAGTCGGAAGTTTGAGTCTTGGGCTTATAGGGATGTAAGCTGAAGTCATTATTTGAAACTCCGACTGTTTAATTTGAGCAGCGGTAATCTATATGTAACAGTTAGCAGAAAAGCCTTATAGATTCCTGCTAAAGATTTTTTTCTGTCCTGCTCAGCCATCTATGACGTGGTGGAGGAGAAGGTGGATCCAGAGCCAGATTTTCAGTACATCCCTGAGAAGTCCCCTCAGGACCCGGCCCAGCTAGACCAACATGCTTTGAGGGACTCTATGGTCACACTGAAGGAAGGCCTGAGTAGTGGAGCCATACTGGCACAGTTTGATGTAAGGATAAAGAAATAAGTTCACACACAGATACCCACATACATGAAGTTTATGATTATACTTTGTTTCATTTGTAACCAGATTCTTTCTTCCGCATTCCGTATTTATATGTTGTGCTATTGATTGTGAAGAGTAATGTTAAATAAAAGCTCACTCAGATATCTTAATGTCAGCAAATTCAAATCCACAAAAAGCACCTTGGTGTTTTTCTGATCCTCCATTGATATTTGTGGTCCTTGTCTTCCAGCAACTGTACAGGAAGAGGCCGGGGATGACCATGCTGTGTGCCAAATTACCTCAGAACGTTTCCAAAAATCGCTACAGAGACATCTCTCCTTGTACGTGACCCCCCCACAGCTGCCTGTTTACGTTGGCTTACATGCTAATTACGCCCATCAGACTTTCTCCCTGTTCTGAACATTTTCCTCTTCTACTTCCTAGCCTTTTTCCAGCAGTATTTTTTTTTTATTTGTCTTTAACAAAAGTACCAAATGAATGACCTGAGAACAAGAAATAAAATGCTCCTTTCAGACTTCTTGGTATTTTCTTTGTGTAATCTTGCCCTCTTCTCTCCTGACAGATGATGCCACCCGCGTCATTCTGAAAAGCACAGATGATTACATCAATGCAAATTATATCAATGTGAGTTTGTTCTTTCCAATTTTTCTCTTTCATCTCCGCATTTTGCTTATGTGAGGCATGGAGTATGCTCTGTTACACTGGCCATTAAAGCACATGTTGAATCATAGCCTATACATATAAAATGGACTATAGCACATCACCCATTGGTTCGCGAAGTCCGGTTTTGAAGCCTTGAGTTTGGCTCTTTTTGTGGCCATGTTTGGATGAGGGGCTTGAGTACTAAGTTGTCATCTAATCCTAGAAAGTTGCACCCATAAGCTGCTAGTTACAGACTTGGGTCGGCTCTGTCACATAGCAGGCTATCTTATTGGTTAGATAGTGCCAATAAAAATGCTGCAAAAGGCAACAAACAGACTTGACCTCCAGTTCAGTGACTCAGGTCGGCACACCTGTGAATAAATGCAATCATGCCCCTACTTTAAAAAAATCTGAATGAGTGAGTTATAAAAAAAACACCCTGTATTGTTGTTGTAAAGGAGAAAATGAGACTTTGTGTACCACCTAATGAGTGATGTTACCAGTTAGCATTTTTAGATATTTTTTAGTCACCCGTGCCTTTAATTTTGAAAGCTAACAGCAGCTTGTGTATATAAGAAGGGTACAAACTGAGAATGGGCGCTTTTTGGTGAGAATATAATTTAAGAATATCATTAATTTAAGCTCCTTCCCATTGCTGGCTTTGTCTGTTTATGTAAGGTATTTTCAGGGGTCGAACCTGCATTGCAAAATAACATGAAATGGGCAGCATCATGGATGGATTTGTAAAATATATTTTAAAATATTGTTTACTAATTTTTTAATTGATAGTTGTTCAGTGTGAAGGACGGTGCCCCGTGCTTCCCAGCAGTCTAACCAGCCTTTTACATGCACAAATCCAGCTTCTCATCATTAATTTAATATATCCTGATGTCTGTAGTTAATCTAATAAAGACCTGGGATAATTTGAAATGTGTTGACTGTTATTTGATTGCTGTTTGCTCTGTAAGTGCTGGGACACTCATTCTGCTGTAAGCTGAAAAATATCCATTCATTTATTCTCTTCTCTATTAGAAAAAAATCTAAGTAAATACAGATCATATTGGGATAAGCCCTCATAAAATGTAGTCTCTGCTTATTTAACCTTAACCTCTAATCTGTTTGCATCTCATTCTCTGTGCCTGCCTGTGTAGATGGAGATTCCTGCGTCCAGTCTGATAAACCGCTACATTGCGTGCCAGGGCCCGCTGCCCAACACCTGCCCCGACTTCTGGCAAATGACGTGGGAGCAGGGCTCATCCATGGTGGTCATGCTGACTACCCAGGTCGAGAGGGGGCGGGTATGTAAACGATCTCTTCAAGGACAAGGACAGGAAACTGAAAATGTACTGCAGCATGTTATAAAGGGAGAGCTTTTGATTGCTTATTTGAAATCTGGGCCCGGTTAAACTTCAAACATAGATTGCTATGTCCCGTTGAATTTAACTTTCCACTGGTAAACAGCCCACGTTATGATACTGAGTCTAGCTCAGCTACATAATGCCTCAATTCTAGGGTGAAAATATTAAATTATTTACAGAACTGTGCAAAGTCTCACACACTGCAGACTTTTCTGCAACTCGCATCTTTGTTAGTTTTAGAGCGAAGTAGTCCTTAACCCAACATTACATAACAGTGTAGCTTCCAGAAACAGTGCTGGGATGAAGATAAAAGTATCCCCAATTTATATTCTCGATTCCATGATAAGAAATTTGAGTATCGTTACCTTTTTATGTTGGACTTTTTTAATGATTTGAGATGTGCTGTTTCTACTTAATCTATTATATTTGTGTAGGAAATGTAACAGCAAGGAAGAGATGGGTAGCTGCAGACCCTCTTGAGCTGAGAGTGAGAGTCGTAAGTTATAAATTGAATGCCTTTTTGAATGTGTTTATAGGTGAAGTGTCACCAGTACTGGCCCAACCCAGACAGCAGCGCTACATACGGAGACTTTACTATTATGTGCCACAATGAAGAGGGCAACTCTGCCTTCCTGGTCCGGGAGATGACTCTCATACACACACCGGTAATCTCTCTCACACATCCACACACACACACACACTCACACACATGTACACACGCACACAGTCAGCAACCAAACCAAATCAGAAAGTAAAGCACATTTCAGCATGTGTGCTGATGACCTGGGCAGGTTGGGGGAGAGGGCGAAGGCGCCACAGAGGAGGAAGGCGCTGGGTCCAATCACAGAGAGGGACCAGTGTCTCAGGAAGGATGAGCTACTGAGGACCCCGAGGAGGTGTGTTGCCATAGTGACCAGTGTGGGCTGTTCTTTTTCTGGCTCCCGCTGCAGCATGCGGGCCACATATTGGGATCTGGTTACCATGACAACCCAACCACTCCAGTCAGTCACATTGCCGAAATGGAGAAAGAGATGGAAAGCAGAGGAACAGAGAGTGGGATGATGATAGTTTAAAAAAAAACAAACATGAATTTAAGCTGGTTTTATTGTGATGTTGAAGCCTTTGATGCTTTCAGTCTTACTTCAGCATGTTGCGGTGCGCTTTTAGTTTTCATTCTTTTAAACGACACGCAGGCAAAATACAACACGAGGGCCAGAACCTGCCCGCGGACCATCTCAATCTGAGAGGAACCCGGAGTACGCGGACAGAACCACCACATGCACATGGAGAACATGCAAACTTCACACAGGAAGTCCCAGTGCACCATCATGCCGCCCTCCCTTTAAAACCAGTGTTTCTCAAATGGGGCTACTAGTACCCCTAGGGGCACTTTGGAGTACTGCAAAGGAGGGTGGGGGGTTACTTTGTTTTTGATGGTAATTTAAAAAGTATTAGTCCGAAAACAAACTATAGTTAGATCATACGTGCATATTCTGTAGTTCTGTTCTTTGTGCAGTTGTTGCCTCTTGCAATTTGCCAGCTGCTATTTAAAAAAAAAAAAAAAAAAAAAAAAAAAAAAAGAGAAGGCAACAAATGCTGTTGAAGATGACCTGTTGTGCTTTTCCTTATATTACAAATAACATATCTTATAATAACAGTGGCTCATCTTAAAAACGGTCAAAGTTTTAACTTGTGAGGTCAGTTTATGTACAAATAATCCCTGTGAGCCAAAAGCTCTGGCTTCAGCCGGCCGTTCTGATCTTTTTGCTTACAAGTAGCAGCCAATCAGAAAAAATATGGTTTGTAGGGACGGCAGCCTTAAAGGGAGAGGAAATAACTAATGGATTGTTTCAGACATGCTTCAAAGCCCCTTGGAGTCCAAGTATAAAAATATTTTGCTGGAAATGAGCGTAACAGATCTGTTTTAAGTTCCCTATGAGAAGGAGGCCAGTTTGGGATATTTAATGCTAGAAATCAAGTGATCCAGCTGTCTGTGTGAGGCCTCGTTTTCTGTAATGACTCTTATTAAAACAAACAAAAAAAGACTGCCTGGGAAAAGATTTGGTCACTTCCGTTGCCGTCCTGCCTCTGAATATGACAGTGAAGCATGAGCCCAGGCTTTTTTTTTTTTTTTTTTTTTTTTTAGTAGTATCCCCTCACAAGCACAAGGCTTGTACAGGTGGGGCTTCTATCCCTGAGATGACCATATTATCCTCTCTGTGACATCATACAGAGCCAAGAGCAGAAAAAACTGGAAGACAGTGAAGTTTTGCCTTACAGGTTGGCTCTGTTTAATAGAAGCATCCATTGAAATGGGGACAGAAAAAGATAATAGATCCCCTTTAATAAACCAGTTGCTGCTGTATTGCACCCAGTTATATGGGCATTTTTTTTTCTCCACCTATAATTTGCCTGTGCTAGATGGGGCATTATTGGCTGAAAAAATGCCTATAAAGTTGTTACATTAAAAAAAAGTTTGAAAACTGCAGCTGTAAACTGAAGGCTTCTATTTGTTCTAGAGGTTTTTTTGTATTTTTTTTGTGAGTAATATGTGCAACATGTACCCCCCCCCCCCCCCCCCCAAAAAAAAAAAAAAAAAACCAAAAAAAAAAACGGGACAAAATGCAACTTTCAGAAGGGAACTGTCAGGCCGGATGAAGGAGGATCAAATTTTCCTGCGGCCTGTGTTTTCCTGATCACCTCCCTGCGTGCGGTCCGTGTTGCGTGACCTTTAAAGTATATGGCTATAAGAGGAGCCAATTAGCATTCTCCTCTGCCTGTGATTGTTGCTATGGAGATAGATGTGTTACCATGGTGATACAGCAAGGCAAGTATTAAAGAGGAACACAGTGGGTCTGATTCGCATAAGAAACAGTGGTCAGTGCTCGGTTTCTTCTGTAGGCTGTGTGTGTGCGCGTGCATGTGTGTCAGTATAAGTCGTCATCACGCTGATCCTGTGGGGTTCAAATCCTACTGATTTCTATTTTTCGATCACGGTTGGAGCTTTTTGTTTCGTTTTATATTCTCTCATTAATTCACCATTTAATAGAAGCAATATAAAATTTGTTGTTGTATTTCAAAAGATGGGAAACAGAAATGTGAATGACCAAATTGTCCAGCAGAGTAAAAAGAATAAAACTGATGTTAGTTATTCGCTCTACCTGTTTCATAACATGTATAAAGGCCATAATTACACAAACAGGGTAGTCTTCCCCCTAGGATGCAGAGCTCAATGAAACATGCTTGGAGATCTCCCACATAAAATACAATAATGCTGTTCTGGGTTGAGTATTTTTGACATTTGAAGTAAGGAATTCTTTGTAAGCTTAGGTCTTGACTGAGGTTAGAATGAATGCCCTCAGTTTGTTTCCAGTGCCCTGAATTTTCTTTCTAAAGCATTACATAAAAATATAAAGAGCCATTTGTAGTCAGCCTGATAAACTGTATTAGCCTTAGGTTAGTATTGGCCAACCGCAGATATCCTGGTAAACATAATGTAGAAAAATATCCCGAGGTAATTAAGAGATGGTATCGTCACATTGTTTGTCCAGCAGAGCAGCTCTGATATCATTATTTACAGTGCTCACTGTCAGCAGCCTGCAACACATCCAGCATCACAGCTTAGCATTTGGAGGTTCATTAAGTTTGTTAAATATATAACTGGAAAGATAATCCATGTTATTTTCCCTTTTAAACATGTTGTATATACACAGTTCAGCCACGTCCTGTGATGCCTGCCATTGTGATATTGGCAGCTGGTCTTTTGGGTCCTGCAGGTCGAAGGGTTGGACCTCCATGTGTCCGGCTTGTTTTGGTGCCGCACGGTGGATCAAGTTGTTATCCACATGAATGCTAGAAGACAACATTTTTTAGAAAAGCGCTGCATCATAATGACACGATCAGTGTTATTCATTTTACCCGTCAGTGATTCTGATATCATAACTCATCAGTGTACATACACATACATAAAGAATATCTGCAGATATTTTTAGTAACCAAAAATCTGTCAGCTCCAAAATCCAGCACTGGCCTTCCATGATGATCTTTATTTTCTGTGTTTATTCAGAGTGAGCAACAGAGGGAAATTACTCAGATTCAGTACCTGGCTTGGCCAGACCACGGCGTTCCCGATGACTCCACTGATTTTCTGGACTTTGTGGCACTGGTACGGACCAAACGGGCTGGACAGGACCAGCCAATGGTGGTACACTGCAGGTACGGCTAATCTTCCTGTGAATTGTGTGACATGCAGTGACCCGCAGTAATAAGTTTGTTTTTTTTTTGCTTGTCTTTATACTATATACAATTAAAAAGTCCACTGGAATTTCTATTTAGCTGATAGAAAATATTGTATAGTGAAACCACTGTCACACATCTACAATCAGTCCTTCCTTCCAAGAAAAATGAAAGCAAAAGTTATTCCCTTTTCCATTACTAGACCAATTTCTCTGCTTTCCCAGGTCTCTGTGGTTTTAGAAAAACAATTTTTGTAAATGCTTGATCATTTCATTAAAAAAAAAAAATGTACTGAGTTATTACCCGTATGGCAGCTTTAGAGCAAACAGGTCCTGCTCAGTGGCTGTGATGCAACCCACAGGAGATGTATCAAATCCAGTGGGCAACGATGACACTGCAGGGGTGTTTATTGACTTTTATAAAGCATTTGACACCATAGATTACTGACATGGTGTCATGGCTAAATGGTTACATTGATATAGATATCCATATGTACAAATAAATCATTTGGATACCACACGGTTCAGTGCTCAGTCCTAAACAGTTTAAATGGTACATAAATGATGTCTGTACTGTCTCTGAGGCTTCCGAATACTGGATGGAGGGTTTTGATTAGTGGTGTTAAAAAAAAAAGTGTATAATATTTGGTAACAGAAAAATAAAAATTATAACTATCTTCATCAAGTAAGTAACTGTAATTGTCTTTCTCTGCAGTTTGTGTTGCACTTGATTTGTAACTGAACACACGTTTCCAATCTTTGTTGCTTTTTCCAGTGCTGGGATTGGTCGGACAGGCGTTCTGATCACAATGGAGACGGCGCTGTGTCTAATGGAGTGCGGTCAGCCGGTGTATCCTCTGGAAATCGTCAAGACCATGAGAGATCAGAGGGCCATGATGATACAGACACCTGTACGTAGACGGCACCGTTTATTTGTCTCTCCAGCTGCTTTCAGGCATTTTAAACTTTAAAAGTTATTCTCTCTCTGTGTTTTAAATGATCAGAGCCAGTACCGCTTTGTGTGCGAGGCCATCCTGAAAGTCTACGAGGAAGACCTGTTCAAACCACTCAAGACGGCCCTTTACCAGCAGAGAGAAAAAATCACTGATGAGAAGGAGGAGCGGAAAGAGCAGCAGAAAGCAGGAGAGGAGCGAGAAGAGGCGGCGGCAGCAGAGAAAGGGGAGGTGGCCACGGTGGAGATGCTGGAAGAAGAGCTGGATGGAGAGGATGATGATGAAGTGGAGGTGCTAGATGTGGGAGAAGTGACAGAAGAGGGGGAGGAAGAGGAGGAGGAGGAAGTGGAGGAGCCAAGTGTTGCGAGCGCCACCAGCGTGACGAGCGAGACCAGCGTGAACCCTGATCCTGATAACCCGTGACGTGTGACCTCAGGAGGGGAGGGGTGGGGGGGTTACCGGGAGGAGGCCGAGTGGGCCGGACGAGAGAACAAAAGCACTGTTGCACTTTATGCTGACAAAAATGAAAAAACAAATAAACATGAAAACCTTTGGACGTGATTGAATCAAGAAAAAAAGAAATACAGCTGTGTTAAATAGGTACCTTTAGGGGATGTTGTATGTTCAGGGTAAAGAAAAAAGTATACAAAGAATGAGTAATAAAATGTGGATGGGGAATTGCTGTAGTGCCATAAGTACGAAGGGGAACGGCTGCCACTGTGGATGGAAAGCGCAATTTCCCCTCTTTTTTTTTTTTAATCTTTTTTTTTTCTTTTTTTTAAACCCTAAGGGTTGCCCTATCCCCCTCTGAGCGAGTCTGCCAGACGGACCTGCCTTTTTTTTTTTAGTGTCCTTTTAGCTGATAAAGAGATATACCTTATCTTCTGTTCCTCAGAAAGAGTATTTATTGTGTTTTAGTTTGTCAAACCCTGTCCACTGAACAAAAAAAAGCTGTATGTTTTGTTTGTATGAGTCTAGAGCTTCATGCTTTCCTGATTAAACCTTAGGTAGTAAAGTAGTGTGATTCCTCTTCTTCGAACTACTTCTCTAATTCTTTTGCTTCTTGTGGGCGGGAACAACAGTGATTTAATTTATTGTACCTGTTTTGAGCTTTCTCGTCTAAGTTTCTGACAGCGTAGACGGACAGATGAAAGCGCTCTCACCTCGTGTTCACCGCTGTGGCGAGCTGGATACTTAATCCTGCTTTGTGCTGTGTTTTTGAGCCCGCGGACGGGTTGTTCGGGTGGACGTAACTGTTTTTAATCCTCGTGGCCAGAGCCTACTTGGGAGCCATCGTCCGCTTTTGCTCAATTTCACTCTCCTGCGTTGATCTGCCATTTGCCAAAAAGTTGTCATCACTTTGAATAACACAACAAAAAATTTAAAAAGTCTAAAAGCTGAGGTTAGTTCATGTCTGCCTTCAAATTCATTCAGTCAGCTCCCTGCTGAAGTGTCCTTGAGCCGGATACTGACAGCAAACACCCTTTTTAATGGAGCTGTGGCTTCCCTCTGAACACACGGGTGTACTGCGAGTCGGGATTAATGGGTTGGCGAGGTATGTTGAGCCTAAAGTCACGAGTTTGCATTATAACAAAGATGGTTTTCTTTTTACCAAGAAAAGGAGCAGGTTATTTTCACTGATTCTTTAATTTCTCTGCTGAAGGAATACGTTTCATTTATGCAACCTGGAGAGCCCAACATCACTGAATGAAGCCCGGATGGAACGTTGCGGCAACGCAAACTCTGTTGCATCGTCATGGGAATTGGCATGTATTCAGTTGGTGATGCTGAATTAGATCTGATTAACAGTTGATCCAACAAAATAAAGTGATTTCCACGTCTCCTGTAATAGGCTGTGGCAGAGTCAGAAATGAACTCACGGAGTATCCTCTGACGTTTAAATGCAAGTTTCAGAGCTCGTATTTGCAGCTGTGCAGAGAACGCACAAAATGATAAAAATTTATTTGCTTGAGAACCTTTTTTTTTTTTTTTTTTTGCAGAAGAGGCAGACGCCCCTTTTATGTGAGCCTAAAGCAGAGAGCCCGAGTTAACAGAGCAACCTCGTAACCACCCCTGTGACACCCTTAATCTCTGACTGAGGTTTTAGGTTTTGTCAAGCCAGCTAATACAAAGAAAGCCTGGCTATGTTGAACTTACTTCATAGTATTGGGGGGGGGGGGGGGGGGGGGGGGGGGGGGGGGGGGGGGGGGGGGGGGGGGGGGGGGG
>JAVDPK010001789.1:12263-26393 GCA_034780415.1 Cichlasoma orientale | reverse complement strand
GCGCGCTGGAGCGCCTTGTGTGTGTGTGTGTGTGTGTGTGTGTGTGTGTGTGTGTGTGTGTGTGCGTGCGTGCGTGCGTGCGCGCGGGGGCGGGGGGCAGGAGGAGAGGAGTTGAAGGAGCACAGGGACGCCTAATCAGCGCCGTGCCTCTGTTATTGATCATATTATATGCACATCTGTTAAATACAGAAAATGCCGAGCAGAGATATCATTTTCCCGCATCGTTTGGCGCCCCCCCCCTTGTGCATTGCATATAGTGCATATCCACTTTTTGCGCCACTGCCCACAACCAAGAATATGCACTATACCAATTATACGTGATATATATTGCACAGGACACAGAGATTAAAGGAGTATGAAAATATTTATAAGTCCTAGTTATCTGCCAGTGCACACAAACAAACAGCTATCATAGCGTTGTATTTTTTTTTTTCTATTTTTACTCATTTTTTCTTTTCTTTTCTCAGTTTAGTTGAAGTTCGGTAAGTTTGTTAATTTAAGTGTAATATTTCTTGTTTGAAGGTCTTTTGTCAGAGGTAAGAGAAGTTCAGCACAACACAAGCACACAACACTCTGCCACGTAGACATCTCAGTCTCAAACATAAGCACTGGGGCCTCTTCAGGCTTGTTGTGTTTGACAAACATAACAAAAACTAAAAACTATAATTACTTTGCAGACACATCTGGAGTAAATCAGAATTTGACAGTTGCTTTCATTCAGTTGGTTGCATTGTGGTATTGCACTTTAGATGTACAAAAACAGTGGTGGCTCAAGAAATATTTTTCTGCAGGTGCTAAGGGGGGGGGGGCTAAGCATTTTACTGAGGGTGCTATGAAGGATAAATTGTTCTTTCAGTTCTCAACACACACACACAGACACAAGCTGTTTTCTTGGGGCTGCTATGACTTTTCCAGGGGGAGCTAGAGCACCCCCTAGCGCCGCCACTGTACACAAAGGTTAGGCTCCTGAAAGACCAGGGTTTTCCTTGGTTTGGGATGGGGGTAAGTGCTTACATTGTTCCACATAAAGGAATTATGTGTATTTTCCTGTCATTTGATATTCCTTTAGCTCTGGGCAAAACCTTTGGTCCGTGGCAAACTTTTCAGTATCCCAGAAAAATCCTGAGGACGCCGTTTTATACAGTGGATATAAAAAGCGTCTCTCCTGCCTGCAACTTGAAATCAGTCTTAGATCACCATGTTGAAGGTGTCTGAATTTCTAAAAATCCACCTGAAAGAGGTTTTCTAGAGGAGCTATAATTGAGGATACAGAGGTGTACGCTTTGAGAAGGGAGATGCTGCAGACAGCTGGAATATATACAAGCCACGTAAGGAGAGGGACTCTTTAAACTAGTCCTTTGAATTCATAATTCAGTAATTTGAGATGATAAAACTTCCTGTCCTTCATTCTTTCTGTGTGAATGCATTTTTGTTGAAACTCATATTTAACTGGCTGCTTTAAAGTGATGGTGCTGAGGCGCGGCTGTCTCATCTTGTTAAAACACTTGTTGCCTCGACTCCTCGCAGCGGTGATGAGATGAACCGAGGACGGGTACGGTGTAAATGTCTATAAGAACGTGAGATCCCACACAACAAAGCACAACTGTGACATGTTTTTTTATTCATGAGCATCAACAAAAAAAAGTCCTTACAACACATTAACTGTGTGGACAGTGTTCATCGGGTCCTAGGAGGCATTTCCTCAGCTTTGTTTTCAGTTATGGTGTTTGTTTGTTTTTTAAATTAAGTTGTGGCCGTTACACTTCCAGGCTCAGCACCACTGAACACAAACTGACCTCATTCAGAGTGCTTATACAAGCCAGCAGCCTCTTTCTGCATGGTTTATGTGTGAAGATAAATGTGCTCAGTGGCAAACAGACCGTCACAAAGGGAGGGCATGTGACGGCTTTGTTTTGATGCATTTAAAGTAAAATCTTTACTTGCTCCTGTGTGATTGAGAGGAAGTATTCAGGGGTTGAAATGATGCCACATTATTTCAGCAATTTAAAAAAAAGGCAAACATAAAACAGCTTTTACTTTCACACTGAACATAAGTAAGCAGAATACACCTGCCGCAAATTAACAGGTGTATTATATTAAGCTGAAATCTCAGTAATCTTCAAATCCAGAGTTATCCTGCAAAGAGTTTCTGTTTTCCACCTAAACTTTGTCTCATCTACGTGTTCAGTACTGCAGAAATCAAAGGGCCCTACTGTCACTGTCCATGCTTACAAACTATGAAACTAAAACACCAGCTCCGCTTTTGGATGCGCCTCCTTCGCTGTCCCTGGAGGAGGCAGCCGACTGGCCCTTTTCCTCTCCTTCACCCTCTCCCACCAAACGTATGTTGTAGCGTTCCCTGTACTCTGTGAGCTCCCGTCCCTTCGTCTGCATCTGTGAGTTGATGGACTCGATTATTTTGGAGATCTGTGAGGACAGAAGAAGGAAGAAAATTAAATTGTGAATGAAATAAGAGTTTATACACAATATATGAAGCTATTAAACACCAAAGCACTGGGTGTTTAACAGTTAGGTGGTAATATGCTATCATTTCCTCATCCATCACCTGTTCTTTGTTGTTTTCCAAGGCGGGTAGGACTTCTTTTACTGTCCTCTCCACCAACACTCCTCCTATTAGACGAAAGCATTTCCTCGATGGATCCACCTCCTTCAAGGTGTCTATTACTAAGCTGAATGGAAAAATAGAAATGTTAGAAGGGAAACCCAAAGACCACTCAGATATTTGTGACTAAGAACAAACATTCAGTGTTATTTTCACATCCCACCAGATGCATTCTGATCAAACTGGTCTGCTCTAAAACCTACTTTTTTTATGCCTAAAATGTTTGATCATAAGCCTCATGTTCTGCGAGAACTCATCCACAGAGAATTTACATTCCAATGGACCAACTACACAAGCTTCCCAGGCGGCAGACTTCAAAGAAGTATAACAGGAATAACTACTCAGCCATCGGGTCTTTAGCTGTCTGTGTCCACAACAGAGTATCATCAAGGCTACAGAGGTGATATCTCACTCTACTTGGGGGAGCAGCCCAGGTACGCCCACCCAAGTATATTTGAAACCTCATTTTAGCGTTTTTATTTTTCAGCCATTCAAGACGAACTAGCTTTGCATCAAGTTCAACTGTTGCAAACCAGTCAGCTGTCAGGGTTGTGCCAGTGAACGATGATGTCAGGGATTAACGATGGTCAAAGTGATCGCTCATCAATCGCAGTGATTTTTATTTAATTTCCCTACTGATGCATTAAATTTACATTATCATTACTCTCTGATTGATAGTTTCTTGTCACCCCTCACAGCTATAACTGACACTTGCAACACAGCCGTGTTTGGGTGCATGCACACAAGCTCATCCCGGGACTTCTGTGAGCTTTGAAGTTAATGTGTGTGTGTGTGTGTGTGTGTGTGTGTGTGTGTACATCCGCCATAATGAGAGAAAACAGGAGGAGGATATTTCTAACTGCTGGACTGATTATTACATCAGAGTATAATGTGACCAGATTTGCAGAGACGCTCATTTATCTCGTCTCCTTAACTTTGTTTTCCCACCGGACGTTTATACGGTCCATTACAACATCACTGTGACATCACTGTGACTTTAAATCTTTCATACACTGTCACCTCACCACACACTGCTGTCTGAAACTGAACAAACGTACAGTGTTGAGAGCAGATCAAAAAGTTTGCACCGACCTGTGCTCGTTGATGTCCATCTCCAACTCTGCAGCTTTAGAAGCCATACTGCGCTGTTCCTGACGCATCCTCTGAAATGTCGCCACCACCTGCCACACAAAAAAAAAACGCCACAGTGAGCACCAATACAGACAACAGAATTATTTCATATGGCATATTAGCTTTAAATTCATGCCAATGCAGTGCGGTAACACTGACAAGTCTCTAGTTTTGATAACTTTATGGGACAGCCATAGTTACTATAGTTAGAAATTAAAAATATTATCTTCCAATGTGCTGCAAACTACTTCTAACTTTACCCCCATCAGAAAGAACATTTACATGTTTCTTGTGGGTTGACTCCACATGGAAGCATAATTGGTACACTTACAGTCAAGGAAAAGAGTCTGCGTTACCTCACTTAACAGAAAATCGTGCATTTTTTGCTTAATTTTTGGCCATTTTATAAACAGAAATGTATTTTAAGATTGAGTAAATTAAGCCCCTCCTTAAAAACCAAAACCAGTGAGCCCTGTTTCTGCCCATGGGGCGGATTACAAATACCTCAGTGTTCACATTGACAATAAAGTGGACTTCACTAAAAACACAGAAGCTCTCCACAAGAAGTCCCAAAGCCACCTCTATTTTCTGATATGACTGAATATCAGAAATATAGAAAATTAATATTGTTTAGAGTGTTTTATGAGTCTCTGGTGGCCAGTACCATCCTCTCTGCTGTGGTGTGCTGGGGCAGCAGACACCAACAGACTCAACAAACTGATCTGAAGGCCAGTAACGCTGAGGGTGTGGAGCCTGACTCTCTGACGGCGACATCAAAAAGAGGGATACTTTTCAGGTTACAGACAATGTTGGATAATGTCATGACGTGTTGGACAGCCACAGGAGCATGTTCAGCAAAAGATGCACCACAGGAAATCATTCTTACTCGTGGTCCTCAGAGATTACAACTCTTCCCTATGACACCTGGACTGTTTCCACTTGCCATATCTAGTTTATATTATAGATACTGTTTAATTGGAGTATTTGACATGTTGTACCTTGAATGGAACACCTTATTTCTACTATTTTTATAGAGTAGGTATGTGTCAATCCCCGATTACTGCCCAGCAGAGCAGAGAAGAGATTTCAATTTGCAGTTTTTCTACAATTCAGCTTCAAAAATCTGCATTAAAATAGCTTACAAAACACCCTATTCACCTTCCAAAAGTGAGTATCACATGACTTCATATTTTGATGTATTATTCTTTAGGTCGTGGACAGTATTGGTGCCAATTTTGAGCAAACATTATCAGCTACCAGTCAACATTTTTGAACCAGCTGTGACCTGGGTCAGGGTAAGTCATATCAAATAAAAATGCTATTTAATTAATTCATCAATAAAATAATTTTTTATTAATTTAGTTTTAAAAAGCTTTTGATAAGCTTTCCAATGATACCAAGATCTCACAAGTTGAGCTAGAAATGAGAAAAAAAGCAGCATATACCAACACCCAGAATCGGGTGAGCTCATAGGATCTATAATATTATAGATCATAGTAATTATACATAATTACTGACCAGCTTATTTAGCATTGCTTTAATTAGCATAACTTTCTTGTTATTGGTCACAGAAAAGTGATCCTGGTATCATTAGAAAGGTCTTGTTAAGAGATAATATCATTAAAATCCCCAAACCTATACAGAGTTTACATTTTTCTATTTTCACATTTTCTATCTTCCAAGAAATAATGACGAGGAAGTATAACAGCCTCTAGATATGTAATAACATACAACTGTATTAGTAGTTACCCGTTAAATGTACTTCAGTACTGTATTATAATTGTTGTTATATGTTAACATGTTGTTGTACGTTAATTGTTATATAAAAGTCATTTTTTATACAAACAGCCGCACAGATAAAAAATAATGTAAATATGGGCTGATTTTTCTTTACTTTTTACAGTTTATTGGTAAAATTAACAAAAGAAATAATAGGGTTTTTTTTCATATTCTGGTGACAGTAGGTCTTTTACGACAGACTCAGCTCATCACAGCACGTACTTCATGAAAATCTAAGCAGGGTCACACTGGTAAAGCGGGGCTGGGTGGATAAAAATAGCATCTTTCTTCACGCAGCTGCACCACCTCCTTACACACATGCGCACGTCTTCATATGCCTAACCACCATAAACCGCTCCTCAGAAACACACAGCTGACCCCAGCACTTTAAGTGAACGCTTTAATGTTGGTGGCTGAACTCCAGCTGCGTGTGCTCTCCGCCGTTTCTGAGTCACAGCAGACCGATGGCCGGCTCACCGCGATGAGGAAGCTAATGTTAGCTTCAGCTAGCCGGGAGTCAGGCTGGTGGCTTTAACGTCACCTCATGCGGCTCAACGACAACAACATTAACGAGTGCACCGACGAAGCAGCCTGGGGTGGAGATGAGGTACCTGTTCAGCTGACGGGCCGGACTGTTTCCCACCGCTGCTGTTGCTGGATTTGCTACCCGTGCTGCTACTGTTGGCTGCCATCTTGGAAGGGTGTTGCTGCAAGGGACCCCGGGAAAGACGTACAGATTGCCTGTGTAAAAATAAAATAAAATAAGGCTCACTCCACCTTTCTAAATACAGTCTCAGTATTTTTATTTTGGGGTTTTTTTTGTATTTTTTTATTATCACTGTTGTATAAGAAGTTCTGCTGCTGCTGCTGTAACACTATAAACTCATCAGGAAAGTGTTTACAGAGGTTAGGGCACAAAAATGTTTTCCCAGAGCCTCCTATAGGACCTGAAGTGTTTTTGCAATCACAGTTATCACCACCTGCTGGTCTTCAGATAGAATGCAGGTTCATTTTCCCAACTTGGAAGCTGCATTCATGTTTTACAGTGTTTGCAGCAAAATACTATAACTCTGCATTCTGAAAAATGACTAACTGGGGTGACAGACACATCTAGTGATTAAGACTGTCTGATCTATGTGAAAGGCTCTGGAAAAACAGCATTAATCAAAACCCCAGGAATGAGAACGTGTATTCAAAACTGATTCCTTCATTTAAGATAAGATCAACTTTAATGATCCCACCTCGGGAAAATTTGCACATTACAGCAGCTCAAGTACAGATAAGGATGAAATTAAATAAAATAGAAAACACTATATACATAAAAATTTTATCAAACACATATACACATATACATCAAAACACTATACAGATATCAAAAACACTATATACATTTGCAGCCGGTTTACACTCAGTTATTTTCTTTTTCTGAACAGATTCTCATTTAGTAAACTTTCTTGTGGAGAACCAATTTTCCCCACAAGGAATTAAGCAATATTTGTCTGTGGTTGCCTCGTTTCTGCTTGTTTCTTCCTGTATGGACACCTATGTGGTCTTTACTATTTAACATTCTCCTAACATTATGAAACCTGTGTGGTATTTGTACTGTTATTAGGATGTGTCACTGTTCTGTTGAAACTGTGCATAATATTTGAAGACTGGAATTCAGCTTATTGGCTCTAGTTTTCCAGATTTTTTTAGGTTTCTTTGGTTTGGGATGAAATAAACGCACCATTAAAAAAAAACTGAAGGCTGGCACTCTGAAACACTTATCGGAAAGTTTCCATCATTGGAGCTGACTATTTGTTTATTCTTTTTTTTTTTTTTAAATCGATAGGAAAACACGTGGTCCTGCCCTTCTTCTATAATTCAACCAACTTCCAGCTTTTATCATTTCTTTGGTAATTTCTGACTCCAGGTTTCGGGGTAAATGGGAGAAGCCTGTCACTCCTGCAGGTGGACAGCATCAAAGGCAAATGTACAGCTGGGATAGACTCTGGCCCCCTGCGACCCTGAATTGGATAAGTGGAAGAAGATGGATGCATGGATTTTTAAAATTTCTAACTTCCTTTTTTTTTTCTGTGCAAATGTGAGAGACACCAGATCCAAATCCAAAGTTGTCCCCAGAGTTGCAGCATATACTGATGCTACTGTCAGCCTGATCAGCTGGTGCTCTTAGAGGGTCAGCCTCATTAGCAACTACCTCTCTGTTAACAGTTTGTTTGAATACGGGAAATAAATTTATGTGAACTTTTGCCTCAAATGTACCAAAATCTCCCGGCGGGGTTGCCAAAAGATGCTTTAACATACAAGTGGTTTGGTGCTACATAAATACAGAATTTCTATCAGAGCCACTTAAAGATTGCCTACTTGTGTATTATAGTGTTGTTAAAAATACTTTTGGAACAGTTTATTTACACAATGTGAATAAAGCACAGGCTATGTGGGCAGTTAAATTTTTCCCAACATTTTCTTAACAATTCAATTCAGTTCAATTTTATTGATATAGCATCAAATCACAACGAAACAGTCGCCTCAAGGCATTTTCTATTGTAAGGTAAAGACCCTACAATAATTACACAGAAAACCCAACAGTCAAAACGGCCTCATATGAGCAAGCACTTGGCGACGGTGGGAAGGAAAAACTCCCTTTTAAGAGAAAGAAACCTCCGGCCTCACCTGAATCCCACTGTAACCCCTGACTGTACTAATTTTTCTGTTTAGGTGATGAGTCGCCCTCTACAATGTAGGTAACCGCAAACAGAGCTTTTTAAAACTTCTTTTTCTCTGCTCATGTTCTGCATTACAGTCTTCAAGCTGAGTGCTGAGTGCATTCACTCTAATTAACTCTAATCAAACCACTGCAGAAAACTCACAGTTCTTGGAATAAAGTAATACCAACTCCTTAAAGGCTTTCATGGGCAAATTTGTATAGTTCTGCTCAACCACCTTGAAGCTGTAACTCAAAGTGTGAAAATGACATTCCCTGTTCCCACTAGGTGGCACAGTGACTATCATCAAATATTTTCAAATGAATGTGTTCAGGGGCGGACCGTTATCCGACTGGAGAGGTTTGGTCCAGATTGGATAATGTATGTGCGAGAGAGAGCCAATTAAAATTTCAGTGCAAATGATCAAAATTTGCCATGGCGCCACAGCAACAAAAACTCACCAGTTTCACATTTTAGATTAACCTACTCTTCTAGTTTACACCAATCAAATATGAAATTGATCCCATCAAACCTTAAGAGGAGTTTAAAAAAGATGAAACTGAATTGGTGACACAGGGTACAAGTCTGACTTATTGCCGCAATACAGACCAAGCTCTTGCTGCGGTTGTACATGGAGTGAAGGGCCCACAACAATGGGCCAGACACCCCTCAAAAAAGCTGTGCAGCTTGTTACTTTTTTATGTTGAATCACCTGTTTGTTTGTTTTTTTTCTTTTTTTACAGTGAAGGAGGTGGACTCAGGGGAAACTGTGTGTAGCTGAAAGGTTATCAGAGGGGAAATGGAGCGTGTAGCTGAGGCTGAATTAAACTGACAAAGAGCTCCAGAAACTTCATGAACAACAATATTTTTTGTTTTCCAAGCAAAAATTCCCCTCATCACAGCTTCTTCAATGTAAATATTTGCTTTTTAATCACATTTAATGATAATAAATAACATTTTTCAGTAAAGCGAAGCTCCTGTTGGACTTTTCAAAATATAAGCTCTCAAACAGCTGCACCACAGTTATGTTGTGCCCTCTACAGGTAAATGTCTGAGCTCTGCTGTGAAACGCTCATGTTACAGCCCCACCCTTCCACCTGACTCACCTGACACAAACCAGGCTGTTGTTCTTCCTCAGTGCAGAGAGACACACAGACGATCAGACTGAGTTCAGACCAAACTAGCAGCTTCCTCTGAGTGAGTCCAGCTACACAAGAAACCTCCAACACTGCTGCTTCAAGCTGCTGACACTCCACACACTGAATGTGAGTTTGAGCAACAGCACGACTCAAAGGACGTTTCAGTGAAGGTAGCAGAGGCGGGAGGGGAGCCAGGACTGACTGTACTTCTTGTTTGCTCTTTGCAGCTTCACTCACAGACTCAATGGCGTCCAGATCAGAGGATCTCTGCTGTCCAATCTGCCACGAGGTCTTCAGAAATCCTGTTTTTCTGTCATGTAGCCACAGCTTCTGTAAAGACTGTCTGAAGAGATGGTGGAGAAAGAAACGGGCTCATGAGTGTCCAGTTTGTAAGAGAAGATCTTCAAAGTCTGAACCACCTTTAAACCGGGATTTGAAGAACCTGTGTGAGTCATTCCTACAGCAGAAAGCTCAGAGAGCTTCAGAGGCTCTCTGCAGTCTGCACTCTGAGAAACTCAAACTCTTCTGTCTGGACCATCAGCAGCCAATGTGTCTTGTCTGCAGAGACTCAGAAAAACACACCAACCACAGATTCAGACCCATCGATGAAGCTGCACAAAAACACAAGAAGGAGCTTCAGGAAGCTCTGGAGCCCTTAAAGAAGAAGTTAAAGGTCTATGAAGAAGTTAAAGTGAAGTTTTATCAAACAGCAGAACACATTAAGGTCCAGGCCCGGCACACAGAGAGGCAGATTAAGGAGCAGTTTAAGAAGCTTCAGCAGTTTCTAGCAGAGGAAGAGGAGGCCAGGCTGGCTGCACTGAGGGAGGAAGAGGAGCAGAAGAGTGGGATGATGAAGGAGAAGATGGAGGCTCTGAGCAGAGAGATAGCAGCTCTTTCACGCACAGTCAGAGCCACAGAGGTGGAGCTGAGAGCTGAAGACGTCTCATTCCTGCACAACTACAAGGCTGCAGTGGAAAGAATCCAACGCTGCCCCTTGCTGGATGATCCACAGTTGCCCTCAGGAGCGCTGATAGACCAGGCCAAACACCTGGGCAACCTGACCTTCAACATCTGGAACAACATGAAGAAAATTGTCTCCTACACTCCCCTCGTTCTGGACCCAAACACTGCTCATCCACAGCTCATCCTTTCTGAAGATCTGACCAGTGTGAGACGAGGAGAGAGGCAGCAGCTTCCTGATAATCCAGAGAGGATTGATACATATCACTCTGTCCTGGGCTCTGGGGGCTTTAACTCAGGGACTCACAGCTGGGATGTTGAGGTTGGAGACAGTGTACAGTGGTTCCTGGGTGTGTTAGCAGACTCTGTGCTGAGGAAGGGAGACAAACTGTCTGGATTATGGGGAATATGGTTCTCTAAAGGTAAATACTCGGCACACTCACCATCAGCTCCTCTCAATGCTCTCTCAGTACAGAAGAAGCTCCGGAGGATCAGAGTGAATCTGGACTGGAACAGAGGAAAGCTGTCGTTCTCTGATCCTGATACTAACACACACATACACACCTTCACACACACTTTCACTCACAGGATGTTTCCATACATTGACACTGATGGTAAAGCTAAGGTGTTACCACTGAAGGTGCCAGTTTGAGTGGAGCAGATGAGTTGAGGATGATCATATTTCTAATGCTGTTTCCTGTCAGTGAATTGAAGCTGTTAAACTGCAGCTGTCCTCCTGCTGCCTCGTTCCTCCAAAGCTATTTGTTACTCTTTTAGTTCTCACTGTTTTTCTCTTTCTTTCTCCACCTTTTCACATGGAAAATCATTCCACTGTTTCTCAATGAATGACTACCCAAACTACATTTGAAATTCTATTAAGTTTCTAATCATTACAAGTGATTCATGTTTCTATTTGATGTGTGAGAATGGAGGTGATTTAGGTTGCTGGGATATGGACTGACGTGCTGAGTGGGAGGAGCAGTTTGTTGTTGTCTTCTTGTCTGTTTATGACAACAATAAATATATTGTTGAAAAATGATTCATGTTTAACTCATGTTAATATTTAAATTCTGTTTAAAGACTTTCTTATTCAAAGAAATTATTCAATGTATAAATATAACTCAATAAGATAAGAGCTGAAAGGCTGAAGTATTGCGTCCATGGTTTACGGTAAACAGCGGCCTGTCCTCGGGTGTAGTTCCTAAACATTATAAGCATGTAACAGTTCAACCACTGATCAAAAAAATCTGGCTTGGATCCCACTGTGTTATTCAAATTTTTCGATCTGGCTTGAAGCCTCTTCATAGCACAGAATCTGCACTGCTGAGGGTTTTTAATGTCATCCTTCTCGCTACAGATTCAGGAGACTATGTGATTCTAATTCTCTTAGATTTAACAGCTTCCTTTGACACAGTGGATCACAGTATTTTAATATCTCATTTAGAGCATTGTGTAGTTATTCATGGCACTGCGCTGGAGTTGTTTAAATCATACTTGGCCCAGAGAACTTTTTACATTAGCCTAAATGATTTCAGATCATCTTCTGCTCCATTGTCACGTGAGGTGCCACAGGGCTCGATACTTGGACCTCTGCTATTTTCTCTATATCCGCTCCCCCTCGGTTCCATTCTTAGAAAGCACAAAATCACTGTTATGCAGATGATGCTCAGTGGCTTTTTGCAGCTCCCAAATTGTGGAATTCGATGCCATTACACATTAAACAGGCCTCTTCACTGGCAATTTTTAAATCTACTTTTAAGACCCACCTCTTCTGCTTGGCTTTTGACCCAGTTTGAGGTGTTGATTTTTACATATTAATTTATTTATGTTTTTCATTTTTGTTTTATTGTTTTTCTCATTGTGTCTTGAATTTTATTGATGTTTTTATTTTGTGTTGTCATTTTGATTCTATTTATTGTATTTTCTCTTGTTCTGGTGTGTTTTTGTTCCCATGTTAAGCACTTTGGTCACTGGTTGCTGTTTTTAAAGTACTTTATAAATAAAGTTGGCTTGGCTATTCCTGCTGTTCATAAAAACGAAAGCCAGTGTGATGAGCGCATCAATTAAAAGCTCACATAGGAGAAGAGGTAAATAGATGGAAATGACTAAATCTGTTTTTGAAAAGATCAAATTGCTTAAAATGATTACACTGGTTTTGTTTCAGACTGTACCATATTATATTTAACCACTTTTAAAGAATTTTAAAGAATGTAATAACAACCATCCATTCATTCAGCCACTTCATATGGAAAATTGAAATTATTGAGACAGGGACTCAGCTGCATCTGATTAGAGTAATTATTTTTGTGCTGCTCACATCTAAAACCAATACAAAATAAAAACACAGCTAGTCTGACGTAACCTGACAACACTGATCAGTTTCTTAGATGAAAGTTCAACTTGAGCTTTTCAGCAGCACCTCAGATCCACCCACACTCATACGTAAAGGATCAGCTCACAAAGCACAGTTCAAGTTCAAGTGGGTTTATTTGCCATTTCACCAATATACTCTGTATAAAGTGAGACAAGACAACGTTTCGCCATGGATCACAGTTTACAATATCAAACACAATTTACTGTATTTACATAGTACAGTTTCTACTTAAGGTAGAGAGTTTAAGACAAACAAGGGTGTGACACCACAGGAGACAGGCCATAAGTACATTTGTAGCAGAGTACTGGTTATATGAGTTAGCACACTGCTAACATAAGTTAATGCACTCGCTGTAAATGCAGGCCCGTTCTTAAGCGGTTCGCCGGTTCATTGGAACTGTCAAGGAGCGCTGTGTAGCAGGCAGGTGATGTACCCACAATGCAGGACTCAGAAACAGGTTTAACTTTACTTCAGCTTTTATTTGCTGGCTGTGCCAGGGGACACAGAGCTGAATGGAAAAGCACACAGTGGACAGGAAACCATAGACAACAACATGACGAGGAACAAAGGGAAATGCAGACTATATAAACACATCAGGGCTGAACAGAATCACACACTAACCAGGCAAGAAGCAAAACTGAGTATCAAATCCACGATACAAGAGACTAACGAAGTAAAACAGAAAGTGACCTAAAGAAATTTAAACAAGCCAACACAGAAAACTTGACAAAGGAGGCTGACATACAGAGGGAATCTAAACATGTGATCAAACAGGGAAGACATAAACAAAGGAAGCAGGAATTAAATAATAATAACTAACGAACAGTGTTTAATAAGGCACTTTTTTCATGACATTAGGCTGCTCATTCAGTGCAGTTCTACCATGAAAGCATGTAAGGGTTATAAATGATAAGTGAAAAAAAGTGCGTGCACACAACTGCAGGCTCTGAGCTCAGATGCAAATGAGGGGAAGTCTGCAATGGGCAGAACAGAAGTAAAGAGTGTTTTCAATATGAAAATGCCAGGAATGATTTGCAATCATCAGATAAAAGAACTACACACAGCAAAGGACGACACTGAGTGAGCTGCACGAGTCAGAGCAGGTCAGCTGAAGTGTGTGTTTGTGTCGCTGAGTGAAAATGCTGCACCCTCTGAGAGAGACAGCAGTCAGAATCCTTTCTTCTCTGCTCTCTTTGTATTTGTATTGTGAGCTGCTCACCCATAAAAACCGTCTTCTCCTCTAATTTAGTGATTGATGACCTATTACACCCCCACCCCACCCTATTGGTAAATAGAGTGCAGTCAGCATGATTTATGAAGGGCTTATATATAAAAGAAGAAATAACTTGTTTTTCAACAATCTTTAGGAGTCTGTGTTATTGTACCTACATTATAATCAATCCAGTGCTTTTTGGC
>JAVDPK010001787.1:87790-98969 GCA_034780415.1 Cichlasoma orientale | reverse complement strand
TGTCTCGGTCTCGATACACTCTGGTCTTGGTCTTGTCTCGGTCTCGGGATAGGCGGTCTTGACTACAACACTGGCATGTAGAAAGTACAGATGTTTGTGTAAAAATGTAGAGAGTAAAAGTAAACAGTAGTCAGAAAAAATACTCAAGTAAAATACAGATACCTGAAAAATCTACTTAAGTACAGTAACAAAGTATTTGTACTTTGTTACTTCCCGCCTCTGATCATGTCACACAGTGTGGGGAGGCCTGGGAGTTCTCTCTCTCTCTCTTTTTATCAAGGTGATGATAGTGGAGGAGTGCTGACTACATATCCCAGTTGCCTGGGAAGGCATTCGTCCTGGCCTCGCAAGAAGGGGTTATGACCCTTGCTTGTTCTGTCAGACAGATTAAAGTGAACCAGTGCTGAGACTGGAGGGGGGATAATAGCCAAGCTGACAGCTCTATACTCCTGCACCACAGGGGAGCAATGCATACTCAGCATTGCTGCAGGTTCACAGAGCAGACCTCTAAACATTGCTGTTTGATATTTTAGTTAAATGTTGTTTGGACAGGGGGAGACTGAAGGGAGCTAAGAGGTATGCACTTTGAAGTAAGACACTTTCTCTCCAGCAAGTTTGACTGTATTTTTAATTTTATGCATAAACTAAAAAGATTATTTAAAATTGTTGCTGGTTATTTTTGTTTGGTGATACCAAGCAAAATAACCATTAATCAATCAGAATCATCTGGTTCAAACATGTCAGTGAATTTGCATTTTAACATTTTGTTTCCTTTCAGTCAGACTGGGAATAAATGCTAGGGAAAGCTTGATGAGCACTGTTCTGTCCAACTCTTCCCTTTGCTGAATCTCTCAGCAAAGGTGAATAGTAAATTTATATGATCTATAGAGTTATGATAATAATTTCATACTGTACCAGTTTGCACCCATACCTATAAAAGTTGTATGACACTTCCAGATCTGAAAAGTAGAATCGATTTTGTAAACTACTGTCCTTATTAAGGGTGTTTCACGCCGGATGCGTTGTGTAAAAACGGCATGAAATTCAGAATCTTTCGAATGCAAACTTGTCGTGTAACCTGCATACACACCGGACGCGTTGCGTTTTTGTGAATAAATTGTCCTTGTAAAACGCACTGTGAAAGAAACGCAGTCTGCATCAGGCGATGATGTATGAGGTCGTGACGCTTCTAAACAAGAGAAGGAAGAAACATATTCTGGGTTCATCCAACACATAAGAAAGCAGCAGCAGGGAGAGGTTTATGATTTGAAGCTGCATCACGGCCACGCTCGCGCACATTTCATGATATCAGTGGACAGTTTGAACTCTTGTTGGCAGAGTTGGGATCACATGTGAGGAGGCAGAGAATAATTTCAGAGAACTGACTGATCCAGAGCAGCGTGTACTGTAGCTGTGTGTCTGAGGTAAAATAGTATGATTTTACTGTTCCCACATCCCTGTATATTCAGTGTACTGGTGCACGTTTTGAGCTATGAGCTCACATGTTGCTAAATGCAGCGCTCTCATTGGTCAAATCTGTTTGTTCGCTTGCGAAAGTCAGAAAAATTGAACTTGATCCGAAAAACAAATGCCACAAGTTCATCCTGTGAACTGACGCGGTCGGTGTGAACGGCTGCATTAGGAACAGGCGAGACCGAAAAATATTTTTAACGCACGAAACATTCGCATGGAATTTACGCGTCCGGTGTGTAACGGCCTTTAGAGTTAAAAAGGAACAAATCAGCTAATACCTGGCCCGTCCTGGCTGATACTTTATTCCTGACATTTGGGGACCATGTGGCAGTTTCTTACTTAAACTCTTTTTTACCCTGTTAGTAAACTCAAAAACTGGAAAAAGTCATGTTTATTCACAGGTCATTTAGACATGTTAATTCACGGTCAGTTTTTGTGATTTTTATTAATATTTCACATATTTCAAGATAATAGGAAAATTCTGTAAAAGTTATAGAATAAATTCTGTTAAATCACAGTTTTTCTTTACAGTTCAGCTCTCATTCACAGCCAAGGAGAAAAAGTCAAAATAGTTTTTCAGTTGAAGCTTTAAATGTCTTGTGTCCTTCATCCGTTTTGCTACAGTTTGCCTGCAGAGATGCACATTCTTTCTTCTTTGTCTCAGTGCATATTAGTATTATGCTAGAATACACAGAAGAAATCACTGTCCACTAACAAAGAGAAGTTCTTAAAATGCATTTTGAAATGATCTGACGTTCTCTTTTGAAAAGCCTGAATTCCAAAGCAGAAAATTTAAACCAAAGATTTTATGTATTTTATTGCATATTATCACAATTCATGTCTCTACTATGCTGCTGCTGCCTTATACCTGCTTAAGTGGCTAAACTCAAATTAGGGAGCACAGCAACCACTGATCACAATGCTCTACTACTGAGGTCAAGGGTTAATGGACAGATAAGGCATCTTATATACTGTATATTTTTTATATTGTTTAAATATATACTGTATTTAATTCCTCATCAGCAGTGACCATAGATATGTCTTCATTTGCAGACCAAAGACAGCATTGTTCTGCAAGAAATCTGTAACCCAGCTTCTGTATATTTCTGTGAGAATGAGCGATTCACTGATTCCGTTTCTGAACATATCTTTAGGAATACTTCAACAGGAGCATCTAACCTTACCTTTAGTAATTCTTTGATAAAAGATTAAACGGATGAACAAATTTAACATGTTAAATTGGTTAGATTCATATCTGTTTGACATGTAAAATATTACATGTGGTAATTATAAGATATAAGACAGGTGTAGGGCTGGAAGAGTGGCTCCAGCAGATTTCATGCATGTTGGGCTGAGAGGGATATAAATATTCAATGTCTTTATTTATTATATGTCTTTATAGTATTTGTTTATACTATTGAATTAGTTTGAGCTTTCCAACATAATTTCTGTTCACTTGTATGTGTTTTATATGCGTCTGTGTTTTGTACTGAAGTTGGTAGCAAAAGAATAGCAGAGAATAGCAAGATGTTTTTAGCTTGACTAGCATGCATTTTGGAGATTTTACGACAGGGAACACATACAATCAAACAAGCACCATACAATCCTTTATCTAATAATGAAAATCTCCCCAAACCACATGAAAATAGCAATCTTTTTTACATTACGTTCCAGAGACCCCCGCCATAGCTGAAAATCCGCGACGTAGCGGCCTTGTATTTATTTTATTTTTTATATATATTTTAAGGCTTTATAAATCCTTCCCACACTCCCATAAACCTTTCCCACTCTCTTATTAACCTTTTCCATGCTCTTATAAACACTTCATATGTATGGAGCTAAATTGAGGCCAGAAAGTTTGTTAAAAAAAAAAAAAATTGAAACTGAAAAATGATTTTGAACCCAAAAAAAAAAAAAAAAAAAAAAAAAAATAAACAGCAAAAAAAAAGTTTTGCAACTGAAAAAAAAAAAATTGTTTGTATCTGAAAAAAAAAAAAGAGTTCAAAACTACTTTTCAGGTTCAAGGGTTATTTTTGGACTTTCAGATTTTTTTTTTCGAAGTTTCATATATTTTTTTTCGGGTTCAAACTTATGGCCCTGTTTTGGCGTGGGGGGGCGGCGCCTCAGATGGCGGGGGTGTGGAATCATGACTGACAGCTCAACACAGTGGCTGAACAATATAGTCCCAGCTGTTGCATTCAGGGACTGTGGGCATGGCCATGGCGACTAGAGCTCCGGTCGAATACTCCTGCCGCTCAGTCTGGCAGTTCTTCTGCTTTACTTTGAGAGCATGGGAAATCTCCAACACGGACTTAAAATGCTGTGAAAATCTGCCAAGATCATATTTTTTCCTCTGATATCACAAAAAACAAGCACATACAATTGCTATACAATTATATACAATATAATAATAATACAATAATATATACAATATAATAATTATTATTATATAATTATTATTAATGTATACATTATAATAATTATATACAATATAAAAATGTAATATACAAAAGTTATTTTATGAAAAACTCACCACCTCTTTATTGCCAAAAGATGATTCAGGCAAAAAAAAAAAAAAAAAAGACTTAGGCCATTATTTTAGGAAGGTGGCGAAATTTTACTTTGATTTACTTACAGTACAATCAGCTCTTCAGGCTAAGGAAATGTATCTCGGCTGATGTATTAATGTATTCACTGCATGGCAGAAAAAAGTTGAATGTACAGTGCAATTGTATGTGGTACTGAGTGAACATTTTAAAATGCCTAAGTTATGGAAACTGGTTGCATGTGACTTTGTATTCTTACTCAATTTTACTAACATGTTGGGACAATTAAACACTCCTTTATATTCCACTTAGCATAACATACCCTTTCAGTAAGTCTTTATCTCCTAAAGGACTTAAATTCTTGGTTACTAACTTTAGATAATTGAAATGAACACATTTCCAAAGGCTTGCCTTGATTGTTCATTCTTAAGATGAAAGCAACAATCCATGTATTTTCTTATAACTGACTGAGGAAATGGATGAATTCAATAGCAGAACTATGGAAAAAAAACAACCTTGACATAATGTACAGTCCAGCATTTTTGATCTTGATTATCAGATATAACGACATACAGCAACAGTTGCAGGTCAAAACAGTTAATATTGTGAACAAAAAAAGTTAATACTGCTCTCGGCACATTTCAATTGTCTCAATAGCACCCCCTGCTGTCAAAGAGGGAAAGTTACTTTGTCATATCGCAGAACTGTTTCGCACGCGAGGAAAATCTGTTTTGTATTCGAGGAGAGATCATTTTGTGCTCGAGGACAGTTTGTAAAATATGTTTTGTGTGCGTGCGATGCCCACGTACAGTTTCTTTGCGTGCAACAGATTTTATATGTGTTCAGCGTGTGTTCCCTGCGTGTTCTTTGCTTTCTCTGTGTGCAACCTTTTGGCAGGAAATTAAGTCCATACCACTTCATCAGGCGCTTCATCAGGTGGTGTGAAATTGTCTTCGCTCTTGGCCGTAGCTTCTATTTCTGCTAAAGGCAAATTTGCAAAAAAATAAATAAATAAATAGACAGTTTGTCTAACCCAAACTTTCCAAGGACTTCCACTGATGTGTGTAATTCAATATGAATTCTACCTTATTACTGACCATTTAAAATTATTCATCGATTGCTTTTGTGGCTTAAAGTATTGTCTTCCTGCTGTACTCCGAGTTGCTCATTTAACATATCAAAGAAAGTACAAATGGCTTGAGGAGCAAGCCTAGAAAAAGAGAAGTAGAGTATGCACACCAGGAGTAACTGTAATGGAGATCACCACACATGTGATGTTTTGGGCATAATTGCCCTTCTTTGAGGAGCAAGCCTGCCTTTAGTGTCTCACTTAACATTCCCCTTTAGTTTATTGACCTTGAGTCACTTAGTATTAATGACATGAAATAGTGCAGGGCCTTGAGGGTGAAAACCCTCCAAATTGCAGTCCTTGAAAAGCACCCCCCTGTGAGTGCCCATAGGGATCTGATGTGTGTGCGTGTGGATATACGTTTCTGTGCACTGTACGTTGCCCCCCCCTCTGGCACTACTACAGCTTGGAATTCCCAACCAGTGACATTTTAAGAGCACAACAGCCCAAGCAGGCAAGATGAAAACAGTGATTCCCCCACCCCCATATAATTCTAGCCTTTTCTGTCCACTACATGTTATTACAGGGAGCTGCATCTAGTCATTTGTGTCCTGTGGCCGGATACATGTGCACAGAGGGAACCAATTTGTGTGGGAGGCGTATCAGGACAAAGAAGGCAAGTGATTTCACGTCAGGCCTGCAGCCTGTAGGGAATGTCACTGAGAGCAGTACTCCTTGTTAACAGTGTCTAGCTGAGAATTCAAATGGGGTGGCTGATTTTTAGGAGGCATTTTGGTTTAAAGCTGCTCATAATTTTGATGGAAAAACTTATAACAAGCTAAGGAGAGATCATCTCATTATTCATTTTTTAAAGTCAAGCTTGAGTTAACGGCTAAGATTCTGCTAGTGCTACCACTGCTTGTGTAACCGCACATATCAAGCTCATCTGGCATTGTTTCTGCAATATGATGCATGCTGCCACACATATACTGGGTTTCAAGTGGCTCTTAAAAACATGTCATATTTGTACAATGTTTTTACAATGCCCATTAGAATATGGAAAATGTTGACTGATTTATGACTTTTTGACTAGTTCGATTTTTTTCTCACCTAGGGAATTAATCGCCAAAACTGATCCCTACTGAAAATCCCAGTAAGGTTCACAAGTACAATGATCAGATTGCAGTCTTTTGGGGGTAGAATCATATTTCTTAGTTCAAATTCCAATTTTTCCTACAGATTTAGTTGAACTCATATCATCACATAATTTGAATAACTCATTCTGCTCTTCCAATAACTGCTCTTCCAAGTTGAGCTCTATAGATTCTCTATAGACCCCTCTTCTTAATATTTGACCTTTTATTTTATTTGTTTATTTGTGTAAAAAACAAACAGAAACAAAGAATGGCTACACAAACCAACATTTTTATTATGTTGTGCAAATACAACATAATAAAAATGTTGGTTTGTGTGAGTAAGCGTGAATGTCTCTGCCTATGTCATGAAACATACTTACAGATGCAGACACTTAAAATTGCTGCTCCCAGCCAGCTGCCAGCCACTGGAAGTCCCCTCCTTCTTCTGGTCGTATCTACTTCCCAGCATGACCACACCCCTTTCCCTCAATTGCAGAATGTCACCAAGAGATGGCGCTTTCTTCACAAAAACTTTGACTTCTGTGATTCACAAATGTTTTCTAAACGTTTCATGCTGAAATATTTTCACTGGCTTAAACAGCTGCTACCAATGGTGGAGCAAGCTTTGAAAATCTAAAATAGAAGGATAAAATTTTAGACAGTATGACCATTCACACATTTTCCACTGCAAATCACTGAAATGATTCCTTGCAAACATTCTTTTCATCAATTTATTTCAGTGAATCTAATAACTAAGTAAGAAAATAAATAGTTTAAAAAAAAAGAAATAGTGCTGCGCTGAGCAATCTAAGCGGTCTCCCTTTTCAATTCAATTCAATTTTATTTATACAGTGCCAATTCACAACAAACAGTCGCCTCAAGGCGCTTTGTAAAGTCTCCTGTTAGAAGTTCCATGAACGCAGCTTTGGGCTGCACTTTAATCAATTATAAAATTATTGGTGGTGGGCAGAGCTTCTTGTCTGCAGGAAGTGTTTTATTTCACACCTGATAACTGAGAGGTGAAAAAGTTTCACTGTGAGGCAAATCAACAGCCTGAGCCTGACCATATAAACACAATGTAACATAAAGCAGTAGTGGACAATGGACAATATCAAAGTGCAATATCACTTCATTTGTCAGACATCTTATATGTTCTTTGTCTTTGTATCTTTGTTTATTATTCTTCTATTTATTCCTTTGCTTGTATATTCTTGTATATTTCCGACTGACAATATTCCGACTATATTCTGCTTGTGTGCCTATAATGTAAAAAGTGCTACTGGAATTTTAATTTCCCTGACAGAACCCTCCCAAAGGGATTAATACTGGATTTAATAAGGCAGTTAAAATAAGAAGACCTTGCCTCTTTCACAGCTTTATTATACGAGTAAAGAAGTTCTTTTAAATATTCTTTGTGAACAATCAAACCCGTGGCCTTCCAAAGTCGATCTGCTATCTGACAGGAATGTCGAAGACCGCGGGTCTGATTATTTAGCCATGGTGAGCGAGAAACAACGATCCGATGGCAATAATTTACAGGGAGTGACCTGATCCAAAATAGCTAAACAATGCTCGTTTAAAGAATTTACAAGATGCTCAACGTTTTCCTCCCCAGTAGATGCAAAATTAAAAATGGAAGAAAATTTAGCATTTCATAGATGACTCCATTGAGTCATCTATGAAATGCCTGCATTTAGTACCAGCTCTCAAAAAAGAATCTGATGTAAAAGAAACATTAAAAGAAATAGTTTTATGATCACTAAAACCAACATTATCTATGCTTAAGTTATCTAAGATTACACCATAACTGAGGACCAGGTCTAAGGTATGACCTGCAGTATGAGTAGGTCCAGAAACATATTGAATGAAGTTAAATGAGTCTAAAATGCTCAGAAATTCCTTAGCAATACAATCCGATGAGTCATCAATATGAATTTTAAAATCCCCGACAATAATGATTCTCCCCAATTTAATGGTAGAGGATAAAAAATCCTGAAAGTCAGAGAGAAAAGATGAAGCAGATCCCGGTGGTCGATATATCAGAATACTGTACAAGGGTTTTTCCCGACCAATTTTAGTCATGATCATCTCAAAAGAGCTATAGGAGAATGCAGCAATTGAGTGACATAAAAATGTTTTTTTTAAAAATAACAGCAGTCCCACCTCCACGGCCAGAGGTCTGAGGAGAACATAAAAAAGAACAGTCTGAAGGACAAAGTTCTAGGAGATGACAGACTTCATTCCCACGCTGCCATGTCTCAGAAATAAACATAAAATCCAGCATCTCTCTACAAAATAAGTCATTTAAAATGAATGACTTGTTGGTAATTGAATGAGCATTAATTACCATCATTTTGGCGGAGAATTCCAAAGGAGTAGGTGGAGAAGCCAGGTCCAGGGCCAAGCCCAACGATGAAGGCAAACTGCTCAGCAAAGATGGGTTTCTGCCGCAGTGTTCGTTAGCTTTCCTCATCCTCAAATAATATCCTGAGTGGGACGCGGGGGGAAACACGGAGACCAGACCTTGTTCAGCAAAACTCAGGCGAAGCTGTCTGACGGCAATCCAAGAGCAAAGCTCCTGTAAATCCACACCTCTCCAGTCCCTCTAAGTCCGATAAAACTGTCAAATCGCAGCCCAAGAATGAAGCTCCAATAAGCCCGCACCTCGCAGATCCCTCTGAATCCTACGAAGTTTCAGGAAAAAGCCAGCTCTCTTGCCACGCTTCCTCGGTCTTGAGTTAAAACACAGAGTCGGGTTCCAACCAGGCAACAATGGAGGTGCGCTGGAATCAGAGCCCGGTTCAAAAGGTGGTGGAAAAACATGTCTATTTTGATGAAATTGGAATCTGTCCATGGCGAATTTGATCGCCAATAGCGATGGCGATCATAGATAGATAGATAGATAGATAGATAGGTCCACAAAGAGGTATGTTGTATGTTTTATCAATTACACTGATAAAACATACAAAATAGACAAACTGGGGTGTGTGCGCGGTTGCCATCAGGATGTGTGGCCTTGGGTCTTCTGAGCTCCTGGTTGGCCGTGGATGACCCGGCTCCCCTGAGTCTTTCCCTGTTTGTCTCTGGATCCTGAGGGGCGTGGTTGCAGCTTCTTGCCCTCATTATTGAGTATGTTCCCTGACAGAGGCACACACACACACACACACACACACACACACACACGCACACGGACACATACATTACTACAAACCACAGCAAGATTGTGTGTGTATGTGTATATCAGAATTTGGACACAGTCTTCCATTCAAATGAATGTGTGAGTGTGTCCAAACTTTTGACTGGTACTGTACATAGGATTGCTTTGTTGCATTTGTGCAATATCTCTAAAATTACAAGCATCCTGTTTCAGAGTGATGCTGAAAAACTAGTTCATGCATTACTTTTAGGCTGGACTCCTGTAATTCATTATCAGGCTGTCCTAAAAGCTCCCTGAAAAGCCTTGAGCTGATCCAAAATGCTGCAGTGAGAGTACTGACGGGGACCCGAAAGAGAGAGCAGATTTCTCCCATATTGGCTTCTCTTCATTGGCTTCCTGTTAAATCAAGCACTGAATTTAAAATCCTTCTTTTCACATACAAGGCCTTGAATAATCAATTGAATTAAAAGACCCTTTCCCTACAACACAAAAAAGAAAAAGACTTTCTGTTTTTGTTCTTCTTTTACAGCACTTTAAAGAACAAAGCCCTGTGATAGGCTGGCGACCTCTCCAGGGTGTACCCTGCCTCTCACTCTATGACCCCCCTCCCAGCGACTCTGAAAAGGATAAGCAGAAGAAGATGGATGGATGGATGGATCCATAGGAAAAAATACAGACCAAGAGATAATCTGGACAAGACATTTCAAAAGATTATTTCAATACCACAATTCAAGGAACGACATCCATTGTTTGTGGCTTGGCAGGAGGTGAGAAAGGCTGAAGTTATATAATCCTGTCGAAAGAATGTTTTCCTGTGTTTATATATCTCTTTTTCTTTTTCCTTTGGACGATGCAGTAACAATGTAAAGCAATATTTTCTTTTTCTTTTACATGCCACACCAACATAATCACATAAAGAAGTATTTCCAAAATAAGCAAATAAAAAATTCTTAAAAAGGTAGTAGTAGCAGTAGAATCTGTTCAGGAGTAAGACTGACAAAGAGCCATGTAAAGCATTTTTACCAAGATGACAAATGAATAATCAGACAATTGTTCTTAACTGGTTAACCTCATGTGTCAAGGCACCTGCAATTTGCCTAAAAGAATGGGGAAAATGCTTTCATGATGTAGACAAATGAATAAATGATTTTTGAGGCTGAACAAGTGGTTGGAAGATCTGTAGTTTGGACCTAAATGTACCAAGCAACTGAAAAGAAATACATGGTACAAGAACATGCAAAACAATGTTTATCTTTTCTAACCTGGTAAATATTATGTTTACACCTACCTAACCAAACCCTGAAAATTTCAACAGGGTAATCTTCTCCGAGTGGAAAAAAAAACATGCTTTGGGTGTGGTGAACTACGTGTACAAGGCATGGAATCAGGTTCATGAGCATAAAAGATCTGATTAAAATTTGGCCAATCTCAAGTTCATCTTCTCAATTCAATTCAGTTCAATTCAAATTTATTTGTATAGCGCCAAGTCACAACAAACAGTCGCCTCAAGGCGCTTTGTATGGTAAGGTAAAGACCCTACAATACTGCAGAGAAAACCCGACAGTCAAAACTATGAGGGGCCGTAAGGGACATTATTACTGAAACGCGCTCACATACACTACTGAAACGCTCTCAAACACACTACTGAAACGCGCTCACACACACTACTGAAACGCTCTCACACACTACTGAAACGCTCTCACACACGCTACTGAAACGCGCTCACACACACTACTGAAACGCGCTCACACACACTACTGAAACGCTCTCACACACACTACTGAAACGCTCTCACACA
>JAVDPK010001787.1:10928-24699 GCA_034780415.1 Cichlasoma orientale | reverse complement strand
GTGTGTCTTGCTAATTGCCAATAATTTCCACCTGTTGTCTGTTCCATTTGCACAACAGCATGTGAAACTGATTGTCAGTCAGTGTTGCTTCCTGAGTGGACAGTTTGATTTCACAGAAGTTTGATTTACTTGGAGTTATATTGTGTTGTTTAAGTGTTCCCTTTATGTTTTTGAGCAGTGTAAACTGGCTGTATGTGTCACATTGCTGTTTTACTCTGAACTGCTGACACTTTAGGCCAAAGACTTGTTACTGCATGTTTACACTGGGCCAAGTCAGTTTAAGGTGGGGGTGACAGAAGCTAGCTTTACTTCCTCTAAATCTCTGTCAAATGTGTGCTGTGGTAACACACCCATAGCCTGCTCATGGGAAACCATCAGCTGGGACAAACAAATCCATCATCAAGTTCTGTTGGTTCCTACAAAAGAAGCTAGAAGAGTCGATCCCCATCACACCGTTGACTTTACAGAGACTTTAATGGCAGCTATCTCAGTCCCATCAGGGTTCATTGGACTAGACACAGGAGGAAGGATACCAGCTTCGTAAGACTGCTGCTGCTGCTTTAGCTTGTAGGTGACATGGATTTGCAGAGCCCCTCTACAGCCCCTCCAACCCCAAATGGAAAAGAAAAATAATCTCCTGCTGCAAATGCTTTGCTTTGCTCAGGATGCAGCTTCTACATTTGGACACCTGAGATCAGTTAATTTCCTCAGTGTGCACAATTTGAGGAGTTCTTGTCAAAAGTCATGAATATGAGGAAGACTTGAGGTGTATACTTGTTTTAAATGTGTTAATAACCATTTAGCTCTGCTTCCACTCTTTGCTCAGCTGGTATAAACACACTGTGCAAACATACAAAAGTAATATTCATATTTATTTTCCCTGGAGAAATATTATCCTGACAATGATTACCTGTTGAAGGCTGCGTTTGGCCTGCAGGGCTGATCCCAACTTCTCTTCCTGCTTCACCCTCATCTTCACAATCTCGTGCAGAAACCTCTCCTTTGACTCCTTGGAATCCAGTCCGCTGTCCAGCGCCTGCCTCAGGCTCTCCAGCTCTGACTCCAGTCCTAGCTCTAAAGGGGTGGCAGGGACTGGCGCTGTAACGGATGTGACTCCAGGGGCCGTGCCTTCAATTGATGTGATGGTGCATACAGGACCTTGGGCACCTGGCGGGCTCAAGTCTTTGGCTGAGCTGCTGGACGAGGTGAAAGATGGCGACGAGAGGGAGGACATGGATGAGGCAACTGTTGGGAGAGACGAGAGAAGGTGAAACAATCCTTTTGTGTGAAATTAAATAGGACTAAATCTATTTAGCCAGACTATGAAACAAACAACCCATACACATCTTATTACTATTAAAACGTGTTTTGCTTACATTCATCACGGCTCTCCACTTCAATCTCCACCTCGGAGTCTTTGTCATCCTGAGGCAGCGGCGGTTTGCAGGCTGCCGATGACAAAGGGTTTTCCTGCGCTGGGGCCGGGAGCTCCTCTGTGGCTCTTCTCTTGCGAGGTCTGGCGTTGGGGTGCGCACCCTCACCTGGAGGTTCGCTTCCACTCGGATGGGAAGTGCTTGGTATCGACGAGGACATAGAGCCTACCTTCCCCAGTGGTAGCGGAGTGAGGGCAACATTGGGGGCCACTGCACTTTCCAAGCTCTTGTAGTTGTAGAAGCTATAAAGAAACCAGACAGTTAGCTGCGTGACTCGTGCCCTTTTACATACAATAAACTGAATCAAGGTTATGCGATTAACAACAAATAAATTGTGCATCTTATTGCCATATCGTGTGATCCGATTTGAACAGTCTCAGCCAAACATGGTAGAGAAGCAGTCAAAGTGCCCGCAGCTCTTTCCTCCCACTTCAGGAGAAACTGGGCCAGATCATCTGTGATATTTTGCAGACAGCACTGGTAGCACCATGCCAAGTGGGTGCCCACAAAACGAGTGTGTGCCAAGTGTGTGAATGGTAGAGTGTGGGAGGCTGTGGTACAGTCAGACTTGACCCATGTAACACCAGCCTACCCAGACAAGTGAGAGAGCAGTTGTCTGGGTGGGAGCTTAACATATCCAGCTGAACAGAGTGACTGTCATCTCCATCAGCCAAAGGTTCCCTTCGACTCCAGATCGTTCGCTGGCTTTCAATGTATTCAGCTGAATGCAGGCAAGTGTTGCTTCACAAATGATGGATTTGGTGCTGTGCCATTCTCGGCTCACCTGTCTCTCAGTAGGGCCAGTGGGTTACTAGAGGGCTCCTTATCACCGGCAGAGATGTGGGGGGACCAGGGTCTAAAAGCTGATGGCCTCTGCCTCGGCTGAATGCAGTTAAGCCCCTGAAAAAAAAGACAGTGATTATATTACACGTAGCCAAAGAGCTCAGTAAAATTGAGGGTAAAAGGTAATTTAAAATATGATAGCATTTCAGAGTTTATGTTTGAAATTGGGGCACTATCCACAGAAGTGAGTAAACTGATGAATCCTAATAGACACAAGCTTACTTCCTGACCCTCACCAGTGACATCAATATGCAGGAGAAACCGGCCCTGATGAAGCATTTCTTTGTCTTCATCTTTTTAAAGTGATCATTAAAACACAAAATGAGATGTCATAACAGTAAACAAAATCACGGCAGAGGTCAAAGTTTTACTGCTGCAGTAATCCACTCTCTGCCATCCGAGTCGCCACGCTCCTCAAAGACATTAGAGACACCAACCAGTGTGTGTGCTCACGCCTCCACGCTCCAAAAACTGGGAGGTAAAAATAAGTGGAAATGGCACCGAGGTGGATCGCATGCTACTGCTAGCAGTCATTACATCACTTTTGGTGCACGCCGCCATGGTTAAAGACCACAACAACGATCATTTTACAGTGAGGCGATTGTGCTCAGATGTGCTCAGATAATTCATGTTCAGGGTTACAGAATCACAAAACCTGATTAAAGAATATTAACTATAATCATCCACTTTTGAAAACATTATATTAGATGTGATGACATTTACACTGTTGAGAATCACCTGACTACGTTTTATTAACAAAAATCTAACAATTTAAAAGTCATAACTTTTATTACAACTTACGGCATTAACTTACACCTTATTACATTATTTTATTAAAGCTAATTTCATAGACCAACTGTAAATGAAAAATGCATTTTGCTTACACTGTAAATGATTTGAGATGTTCAAAGGAACATTTGTTGCTGTATCCACTGATGTGTTGATGTGACTGGAGTGGGTCAGTATGAAAATCCACTGTTGATGACGACCTACATCCATGGCAGACTTTTTTCTTTTTTTTTTTAAAATCATTACATTGTGGTTCCTTTTTTCTCTTCCAGGCTTCACTCGGCTATGAGGCTCATGGTGTCTTCATTCACCCCCTCTACTCTATTAGTACTGCTTGCCAAATGCAAATATAGTGCTGTGAAAAAGTATTTGCCCCCTTCCTGATGTCATATCTTTTTGCATATTTGTCACACTTACATGTTTCAGATCATCAAATAAATTGTAGTATTAGTCAAAGACAACCTGAGTAAATACACATTTGGTTCCTGAAATGATGATTTCATTTATTAAGGGAAAAAAGCTGCCTGGCCCTGTGTGGAGAAAGTAATCACTTAGGTAATCACAGGACCTGTCTGACGAGGTGAAGCAGGCTAAAAGCTCTCACAAAACAAAACATGATGTCATCTAAAAAAATTCAAGATAAGAAAGCCAAGAAACAAAGTCACTGACAGCCATTTCTAAGACTTTGAGACTCCGGCGAACCATGTGACAGCCATTCTCCACAAATGGGGAAAACTTGGAACAGCGGTGAACCTTCCCACGAACGGCTGGCCTACCGAAATTACTCCCAGAGCGCATTAATGAATCATCCAGGAGGTCAAAAAAACTAAACAAAAAACAGAACATCTAAAGAACTGTAGACCTCACTAAAGATCAGCATTCAACAATAAGAAAAAGACAAAAATGGAATCCATGGGAGAGTTCTAGAACACATAATTACCAGGTCTCTGTAGCTCCTAATGGGATGCATATGAGCTGCAGTGACTTTATTCACCATATCAACTCAAAGGGAAATGTAAGAACCAAGTGATCGGCATTATTATGGTAAGAACCGAGCCGTCCAAGACTTTTGGTAGATGCATCTGTTGTGTGGATTTGAACATGATCGCGTTCACAATGTTGAGAAGTGGTTGCCCAACCATCGCGGTGATAACACCCATCAGTCGTTTTTAGTCAAACTGCATTATGTATTTACTGTGGTTACCTCCCTCTGGTCAAATATTAAAAGCTGTTTGATGATCTGAACCATGTAAGTGTGAAAAATGTGCAAAAACAAAAAATCTAAAAGAAATCACGACAAAGGCAAATACTTCCAATAATTCTGATATATTACACTGCATCTCACACAGCGTGCCCCTTTATCATCATCATCATGGATATCTGGCAACACCGACCTTTTTGGGAGCGGACAGGGACTGCAACCAGTCATGCTGCTTTTCTTTGTCAGCCAGAGGAGACTGTGATGGGAGGTCTTCATGTTTCGACTTTTTCATTGCGATGGAATCAGACACCTGGAAGAACAGAAGAAGGTGTGTTTGAAGGATAAATCCGGCTGCACTTCATTAAATATTTGAAATCAACTTATTTTTCTTTGTTTTGATGTGAATTCATCATAGTTTGACAGTTCTTAGCCTAATTACTGTGTCACTGAAATGCCCGTGAACTGAAACTACACCCAGTATTTTCAGACAGGCCGATAACTGTGTGTGCATGAGCGCCTCTGCCAGGGAGCGCCGCCAGAGGTGTCTGATAGCTGAAGGTCTGTGGTTTAAATTTAGGTGTGCTGTTGATCCTCTGTGCATCGTTCTATTTGTGGCAAAGTTCACACACCTCACAATCTGGGTTATGGCAATGTTTCACACACTTGTCACGCAGAGTATCCAATATAGCTAGGTGCTTTTGCTCATGGGCAGCCAAGACGAGAGGCTAGAGGTCACTGGGGCTTATTTGTGTGCGTGTGTGTGTGTGTGTGTGTGTCAGTCTGTCTCACATCGATATACCCATACAGACAGACAAGCAGTGGTTTGTTTCTCTTCCGCCCAGAGAGGCTGACTTTGTGGCTATGACATCAGCTTCTCTGGGCTGTGACTGTCACTAGTTGCCCCACACACACACACACACACACACACACACACACACACACACACTAAGAGCATTTGTAATGACTGAACGGAATGTATGCAGCTTTATTAAACTTTCTAATCATTCTTTCTTTTAAAGGGTTTAGAATATTATAAAGAATTAAATATAATGTATACCACTAGAATTAAATATTTGAATTTAATTCTAGGAATAGCTCTTCAACAACAACACACGAGGAAACCAACCACCACAGCTTGGTTTGAAGTGGAAAATAAAGCGAACACACAACTGTGCAAACAACTGCAGTTCCTGTAAAGGCCATTTGAGGCTAGCTCCAAAAGTCCGTCCCCACAGACTGATGTAAAAATACCCAACTTACAGCTTTCATGATTTACTAACTGGTGAGGTTTAAAGTTAAGGTCATGGCCACTGCCTGCTATGCTTCATCTCTGCTAATTAGGGTGTCCAAGCTCTTCTTCTTTTTTAAGACCATTTTTAAAGAAATAATCTAACAATCCTACAAGCCTTACCCTCCGGTCTAAACATGGCGGCTTCTGGTTCAAAAAAACAAACATGGTGGAGACATAAACTGCCAGTGGGCACCTACACTCATCACCGTGGCTACATTCATCTTTTATACCGTTTATGGAGGAAGCCTATTTCGCTTAGTCACTAGCATTTTATCTGTTTGGCAAAGCATGTAAAACACGACTGCCAGGTAATTAAGGCATAAGGCACCTGCACCAGCATAAACGACGTCGGCCACGTACATCGGGCACGCCGTAGGCTCTACAACGAATCAGCGCAGAGGATTAAATCTACAGTGTGCAGAAAGTGTGCAGAAGCAGGCAGAACATACACCCCCCCCCCCCACACACACACCCCGGTGTGGTGTCAACAGGTGGTCATTTGTAATGGGTTAGATGCTGCCTCTCTCAACTGCTGGCAGTGTGTCATGTCTGCCACATGTCTGTGTAATCAGAGCTGCTCTCACAGGAAGGTAGCGTGGCTAGACGATCAAATACCACCGAGGTCTGTGACAACTGACCTCGATCTGCCGCGGCCTGACGGAGGACTTCATGGCTTTCGATGAGTTTCCATAACAGCACCACAGCAGTGGACTGAGAGTCTTCTTTATTATCTGGTCTATTAGTGTAAGAACCCTTTATCTGAAGGCGTGGGTCTCGGAGGAACACGGTTGTTGTCCCTTTGAAGAAGTCCTTCAAATGTGAAAATGAAAGCACTCTCAACCTTCAGGCCCTTGTTTTAAGAGGTATTTTCTACAAGTGGCTCCATCAGAGGAGATATGAGTGAAAAGAAAAGTGTACAGCAAGCACCAAATACAATCTGGTGTCATATGGGGACGGACGCAGTCACTACTGGTTCAGCAAACTACAACTCCACCCTTAAAAAAACAAAAAAAACACACAATTATATACGTATGATCTGATGTTACAGTCCACACTGTAAAACCACTGTTTTCATGGCCTCCACAGTGTATTAGAGTCACTGCACTTTAACTAAAATACCTGTCAATCACATCATAATGAACACACCAAGATTTTTTATTTTCATTTAATACCACTAAGCAGTATCAAAAGACCAAAACATGTATTCACTTCAGTTGCTCGTTTATTTTTCATTGCTGATGATTCATTTCGAATGTGTACTGTTCACAGAAATTACAGCAAAAAACAAACAGAAAAAACCCACTACAGCGCACAGGAGTCCTGCTTGGCAGGACTGTGGCTCATTTAGAGATCAGGAGCTGTCCTACATTTCACTGCAGCTAAGCAAGGCTAGAGGCAGGTGGCTGCAGTTTAGCAAGAAAGAAAGAAAGAAAGAAAGGGAGAGACAGGCAGGCAGGCACACTGTGCTAGCTCTGGGCAAAATCTCTGTGCCACGTGGCAGTCCTCATCTCGTGGATTACCAGTTGCCAACACCGCAATCTCCGTGCAGTCCTGGCAATCTTGGACAGAAACGAGCATCGAGGATGGCTGAGAGGAACGGGGTCAACAAAACTGTGAGCTGAGCTTATGGGGTTCAGTACTGGGACTTCAGGCAGACAGAAATCTGAATGTCTAAATGACTGAACAGAGGGACTATGAAATGTGAGGAAAACAGTCAGGAAGGCAGGAAATTCCTATGCAAGTCAGTGGTGTTGGTCCTCGGGGGGGGGGGGGGGGGGGGGGGGGGGGGGCTGGTTTCAGGGGATCCAGTGCAAAAATGAGCATTGGTGTAATTTCCTTGTAATTTGATTCACTTGAAATTATCTCATTATAGTGTGTAATATTGTTTTATGTGGGTCCCCAAGATTAAACATTATCATCAGGGGGTCTGAGGTTGTGTGGGATGAATGATGATGATGAATCTTCATGCAGCAGACACACACACACACACACACACACACACACACACACACACACACACACTGAAACCATGACCGAGGTGTGAGTGAGACATTTTGTTTATTGGAAACCTCACAGTACTCTCCAGATAAGCCTCTGACTTACAGCAGCCCTGCTGATCACAGAGTTCAAAGATGTGCCAAAATATGCAAGCGTGCAGACACATTCGTGCACTTTGCAGCAACCCCCCCCCTTTATGATTCGGTGTGGATTCCACAGCACAGACAGGATGTCACACTTTTAAGATAAGCCTTTCTGATTAAGCAGGGTGTGTTAGACGTGTCGAAAGTACACCGTCTATGCACTGTGTTCAAACACCTTGTAATATCCAGGCATAAGCTTTACTGTGGTATCAAGGGGATGACACTGGCCTGTTATTAAAAGTCAGATATCACTTTATTAGGAGAGTTGCAGAGCTCTGTGGTCTAAGAAGCAGGTTCTGGCATGATATTAAATAAGCAATGGCACAACATGAGCATTTGAAGCACCAATCAAATGCTCTATTACAGCTTCTTACTTCACACACAGCAGTCAGGAAAAACCCTCCATGACAAACTCACAAAACATCAAGTCATGGAGGACCATGTGCTGAAACCGTGAGTGTCAGGCCTGCCTCAGCTGTCGTGGTGGTGGTGATGTTGGGGGGGGGGGGGGTGAAGGGGGCCCATACATGAGCATATGTCTGGCTGACTGGTGGTGGGTGTGTATCTGTTAGTGTTTGTGGCAGAGACAGGAAGGGTGGAGTGAGAACAGTCACAACACACAGTTGTCTGTGCCTTTTGAAAATCCTCACAGTTTCAGTTCCTGTGTCTGCAGCCGTCAGTGCTCCGTCACCAGGACACTCAAACTCCGTCAATAGAATTTTTGGGCAAAAGATTTGTCAAGACTCACACAGTCGCAAAACCATCTACCGCTGGTCGAAAATGGTTGTGTGTGTCTTTGTGCAGCAGACATTTGAGAAGAAGAAAAAATAAATCTTGAAAAGAATGTGGCCACCAGGATACCACCAATCAGCCACAGGAGGGGGGCCGTGCAAGTACATGTTGTTTTGAGAAACTTACATAAGTCTTGCAAAGACAAATGGGGAATTGAAACTTCAGGCAGTTAAATATTATGTATAATCGTCAAGTTTTGAAGATTCTGAAATGAAAATGTGGACGTGCACTTCAAAGAAAAACCTACAAGATAACAGATTGTTTCTGTTAAAGTGAGGCTACAAATGAGTCACTCAAAAGAGTTCATAGAGAGGAGTTGACCCAGTCCGATCAGAGAAAAATCAAACCAAGAGTTCACCTTGTCTTTAGAAGTCCTGCATAGATTTCCTAAAATCTGCCGCCCAACCCAACAATCCACTATCGGTTCTGCTCCAGAGACATCAATGAGATGAGGAGCTGTATTAATGTCAAACACCACCAACTAAACCGCTGACTGTGGAAAACTAATCTTGTGTGGACTCTAATAGATGCTTAGAAAATAACATGAAACGTGCATTAAAAGCTGTGATGAGGGAGTGTGGTGGACGCGTATTTAAAAAACAAAACAAAAATGCAGGTTAATGCAGAAGATACAATCATTTGGATCAACCCCACTGTCACCACCACATTGTTTCCTTTTCTGCCACTCCCTCCTCTCGCTTGTCTTCCCCTGAACCTCCACCCACCGACCCACCCTGCTCTTTTCGTCTATCTGTCTGAGAGCGTTTCCTGTGTCATAGATTACAGGATGTCCTCTACAAACAAGCTAGATTCCAGCTGCAGAGAAAAGCAAGCAAGCAAGAAAGTAGAACCTTCCAGAAGCATGCTTGAAAACAGTGATTACAGTCTCAGGGACCAGGATAGCGCCCTGAAACCAAACACTTATTTGAATGTAACATTAAAAAAAAGAAAACTTGTCATTGAGAAACAAGAACTGACTTTTCCAAGATGTTACTCAAAAATTATTTATATGAAAACTCAACTGTTTTTTGTCTTTTAATATTACCAAAGTTTATTTAATGGATAACGATGCTCAATACCCAGATGGGCTTCTGCATTTCTACAGGCAATGAGGGCAGGTTTGACAGGACACACACACACACACACACACACACACACACACACTCTCACACACTCTTCAGGTCTGTTGAACAAGTAGAATAAAAACTAGAAATATTTAATTTTACTGTTTCAATACTAATTTGATGCATTGTTTTCTAAATGTTGTGGGTTTTCTTGGAAATTCTATTTCCTTTAATAAAACTAATTTCTGTTCTGTGTCAGGTGGAAAGACCGCACAGCAATGGGAGACAAACAGCCTGCAGTAGCTTGGTGCCAAAACAGGTCACCTAACCCAACATCCACCCCATACCGGGCTGAGATGAAAGGGCAAACAACTCGTTTTCTTTGCTCTTTCTTCACTCGGGAGCCGCACCCTGCCTGTGACCTGACTTTGGCCTCGCTGCATGTCTTGCTAAGGGGCCCATAACTGTGGAAAGGGAGGGGCTCTTCCGGAAGGCAAAGTGAGAGCTTAGCTCACTTCGTACATTAGTGGCCACAAAGCCCCACAGATGCTGGGGAAACAAACAGGTGTCAGACAACATGTTGTTTCTGACTGAAAATTCTGACCTGGGATGCTCTCGCTTTGAGACAAATTGATTAGCTTTTAGCCTTGAAGTGAACAAACAAGCTGCATGTTGTACTTGAGCGTCCCCCCTTAGGTTGGAATGGGTTTTAGGTGCTGCAGGGTGAAGTGATGTGTGCTGTGAAGGTCAGCTGTTTCGTCTGCAGAGCTGAATTTTCACCACCTGTCTATGGTAGTGTGGTAGTCAGAATGCCACTGACTCCTCCTCATGTGACTGTTTGCATTTGTATGTAGGAATGTGTGTGCAGGACACACACACACACACACACACACACACACACACACACACGCACACCTTCCATGTTTTACAAAGAGTCCATCTCACCGTTGTCTCCCGGGGCTTCTGTCTTCTATTAAGTTAATAGCAAACACACTTTAGATGCTACAGTGAACTGCTGCAGCGCTGCAAAGCATCACATCATTCTTATTAGTCAAGAGTTGCCAGTCTTGCTGAGATGCAGTTTTGACTTCAAGATGAACTGGTTTGCTGACTCCACTTGAAATGACCTCATCTAATATTCACTTTGAAGCAGTGAGAAGTTATTTCTCCTGCACTCAGCACATAAGTAACTGAGTTTTTTTTTTTAGGTTTTGAATTACAAATAGCAAGTATTAACTTGTTGAGTTTATTGCGGAACAGCAAAAGGTAAGAAACACCAGTCAGGCAAAATCACATGTTTATGGGCACGTGTATATCTGTGTGTACAGATATTTAAATTACCAGGTAGTTGTATATACGGACGAGAAACATACATAAGGCCTTGATCACACTCTGTTGTGCACAGGGACAGCTGGAGACCCGATGGCTGAGCAGTTGATCCTGTTATACTTCTTTGAAGTCTGATTGGAGTCCACCATGTGGAGTGCACGAGTAGTTGGTGCATTAATGTAACTTATCCTTGGACGAGTCTGAGGTCAAAAACGAAAAACAGGTAGGCGTGCAGACATCCGCACAGACAACTGCACTCACAGTCTGATGATGAAATTTACGTCACGCGGACGCAAGAAGACCCGTAAAGTATAATCCCGGCCTGAGCCACCATTTACCCCATTAGCAGCTTCCCCTTCTAGCTGAAAGAAAAACCGCACACAAAAAGAGCCTGTTTTCACACTTCTGCTGCAAACAGAACTTTATGCCCCCCCCCCCCCCATCACCCCACAGAGTTTCCCTGAAGTATTGGTCCAATGCTAGATATTTTATTTCAACATTTGCATTAGAGACTTTTCCTCCCAGAAAGAAACGTGGCAGCAGGTCAGCAGCTGTTTTTAGGTCTTGATTTCCAGGAAAGGCTGAAAGACGGAGGAGCTTCCCAGAGCCCAGCTGAAGGTTAAACACAACCAACAAAAACGACCCCTAACATGACTATTCCAAATGTAATGGTTAAACTGAATTGTTAAATCATATATCTCCCCTTTAACTGCAGAATGACACCCCACCCCCACCCCCCTCAATTGCAATGGTATGCATTGCATTTGTGGACAAGGGAACTATACAGTTTCAGGAGGCTCAATAAGTCACATTGCCCGAAAAAGGAAAGAGATGCATCTTCATTTCAAAACATATCAGTAAAATCAGACAAGGGAAGGCAAAGTGCAGAAACAACAACAACAACGAGAGCTGGAAAAGAAGACCAGAAACAGGAAAAGCATAAACAGTCTGTGGCAAGGGACCAAGTCTGGACAGAGAGCTGCACACAAACAGGCAATTTCACAAATATAAACTTTGCTTCTCCAAAGGCTACGAACACAAGCTGCCTTTTGTAACTAGCACACAATACGTCTGTTTAACAGGCCTTGAAAATCTATTAACAGCAAGCGTGACAGATTTTGACACTTCATGGAGAGCAATGCAAACTTTAAGTTAGAACATCAAAACTGTCAATTTCACATGACAATACTGGAAACTGTGGAAGAAGGAATAGCTGGAGGGAAGATAAACGTATTCTCTTGTAATGCCTTCCCCGGTGGCCATGCAGATCAGAGTGCACACACACGCACACACACACACACACACACACACACACAGAGTTTAGGAAGGGAGAAGTGTCTCCATTTCCTGTCGCCAGATTTGTTTTGGCAAGTTTTTCTGTGGGAATGGTGAGAGAGCAGCTCCCCTCAGCCATCCAGAGCTGCAGACTGGCCCCACTGAGAAGATGGAAGGCTGAATTATTTTTAAAAACAAAAATAGAGATAATGGAGAAAAGGGTGGAGGATTTTTGAGGCCAATACAAAAAAGGGGTTTAAAGACTTCAGGAAAACAGACGCTATATTAGCTGATAATAGATTTGTTTGACAGATTCATATGTTATGATGTCAAAATAGATTCAGTGCAGTCTAGTCAGAAGAAACTATGTAACAAAACAGTTTCTGAATTATTAGAATCATACAGCACTGATGTCATTATACAGATAACTCTGTACAATAATGTGCAGTTCTTTGCAATAACAGTCTAATACTGTACAGGTGCTCAAAATATTAACAGTGAGCTGTTTACAACACAAAAGTATTCTATCACTTTCTTTTTGTCATTTTCTTCAGTGTCCCCATGAATTCTTTTGTGCACAGTTATATCACATATAGCTCATTCAAACTACAGAAATATAAAAGCCTAAAATATTGTGATGACCCAGAGAGGCAGAAACCTGAATTATGGACAGTAATGTGCACGGTTAATGCTTTGGTTCAAATTCCCCTCCTCTACAGCCATCTCCAGTCTGGACCATTGCCATGCTAACAACAATGTTGTTTTCCCATTCTGAATATAGCATTGTTAAAGCATTAGTTTCTAGCAGTATACTGTGTTGATGGCATTCTATATTACTTTAATCTTTTGTGCAGTAATAATCTACTTATGGAGACTACAGAGCATGATATTTATGTTTAGCCAACATTAGCTAGTCCATCCTTCTATTCTTCCATTTAATATCACAAAATGTGAATTTTGTGCCTCAAAATCTGATGCAATTTGATTTTTTTAGTCATACAATAACTAATTGTTGAACTGGTGACACTAATTGGTGGACATTAAATAGTTAATCAACAACCTGAGAAAACCCCCACACTGTTTACAGAGCCTGTTTGTCTGCAGCTTTGCTGTCATACAGCACAGTTCAGGCAGCAGCATCTAAAAGCAGGATAAGTTCATTTGGTCCACTTTAAAACGTTTCCTAATCTCTACATATACAATAATGGACATTTCCTTGGCTGTGTGATTGTATGCATGCATGCACTTCCTAATATGTGTCCAATCTCACATAAAGATGTCTAAATGCTTACTACCTCTTAATATTAGATGACAACTTTAAACCTTCATAAGGGTTAAAGCTCAGAGGCCTATAGTTATTCTTATACAATCCTAGCAATTAGGAGTATCCACTATTTTAATATTTCAACTTGACAGGTGTGTGATTGGTGTGTAATGTGCCCCAAGGTTAAGGTTGCTTGTGAAAACGTTAAGTCACATGGCTGTGAAAATACATAAATAGCACTGGGGGAATGTGTGTGTGTGTGTGTGTGTGTGTGTGTGTGTGTGTGCGTGCGCACGTGTGTGTGTGTGTGTGTGGTTTGGTTTCCAAACATTACTTAAGGGGCACTGGA
>JAVDPK010001787.1:0-10828 GCA_034780415.1 Cichlasoma orientale | reverse complement strand
TGTGTGTGTGTGTGTGTGTGTGTGTGTGTGTGTGTGTGTGTGTGTGTGTGTGTGTGTGTGTGTGTGTGTGGTTTGGTTTCCAAACATTACTTAAGGGGCACTGGAACACCAGCAGGCATTTTGTGTACCTCAGTCTATAATGCAGCCTTAACATGTGACAACCAAGCCAAGCAAGCATGCACAGAAACACTGATGCCGCGTTTCCATTAGTACCTAATCAGAGCGGGACGACTCGCCACGCTCTTGTTTTGTTTGCATTAGAGTTGAGTACCATCTCAATGTGGGTGGAGTCGATATAGCAGTAGTCTCGATGTAATTTGTATGCGACTCAAAACACAACACAACAATCAATGAGATAGAGATAAGGCCAGTTTACTATCGCCGTCATGCATAAGTCCCCCGTACGATGTTTTAATGGATGAAGGTTATCATTGGTATTAAAATGTGTGTGCTGTGTGTGTGTGTTTCAGATGGCTCTCTTGTTGCAAAACTCCCGCTGCAAACTGTCAGTTTGGGCATTGAACCGAGCCTCTCTGTGGTTTGCGAGTCTTCAGTTTCGTGCTGTCGGGTTTGGAAAATGGCGCGGTTGATTCTGGTGAAGAAGTCGCTCTCATGACTCAACTGGTGACGACACTCCCTGGCCAATCAGTGGCACGCTGTTCTTTGACGTCACATTTTCGGATCGATTGGAACCCCGGCTGAGTGGGTACCAAAAAAGTACCTGGTACCAGGTACTAACGGAAACGCGGCATAACCTACACACATTCAAATGAAAAAAAACTGAAAACAAAAGAAAGAAACCAAAACAACCCCCCCCCCCCAATCCTTCTTAGGTGAGATCTAAGCAGAACACCGCAAACAACAAAGATGGCTCCCGAACACGCTCACCCTGCACTACTTTCTGCCTGCAAGACGTTTTGGCTAATCTGAAGGGATTAGCAAAGGTTTGGGTTGTCTGGATCTATGTCACTTTCAAATTTGAAATTTGACTTCCATAATTAATCTTACTCATGTACAGAGCTAATTCACATTCATATTTAACAGACTGGGCTTCCTAGAATGGGAAATGTCAAAGGTTAAAAAGGGTTTGCCACACTGAGTTCAGCATGTGTATTTGAGCTGGCAGTTTGCTGTTTGTAGATCCTCCTGTCAAAGAGGAGGATGGGGACGATTTAAGAGAGAGGGTGGGGGCTTGCAGTCAAATCCCCTATCATCTTACAGGCATCATTACGCTTGATAAAGCCTCATCCCTGGAGCACTCCACTACCAGGGACCAGGACAGACCGCCAATTACACTCTTAACCTCTCTCTTGCCCTTTCTCTCCATCTCGCTGACACCTATAGCTGCAGGGTGGCGGGGGCTGATAAAGATGCCGCCTCATGGGAGGCTGAAAACTACCACCACTACACATGAGCTAGAGTAACACAGCATGTCAGCATTATGCAGACAGAGCTATCTGCAGGTTTACTGTAGCTACAATACATCATAAAAATTTTCATTTCAAAAATTGAAAAACAAATGTTCAGACTATCACTATAAGGCTGCATGACAGAAACATATACTGTGATAAATTAAATAAGTTAGAAACAGCTTTCTTTCACTGATATTAGCCAAGACTGCAGAACTAGTTCTGTCTCGGTCTCAAGTCTAGTCTCAAGCGTTTTGGTCCAAAGACTTTTTTTCCTCCTTTTAGCCAAATCTGCGAGGATCGGTGCAGGAACGTTTTAAAAAATTGCCAGAAATTTGTGAGCACATGGACTGTATGGTTTGCAATCACGCCGAATGTCCGCCCATCCATCCCAGGGTTATAATAGTTTTGGATTTTACACTATAGTTCAATTTTACTTTTTTTCCTTTAATTCAGTTAGTTTTAGGTAGTTTTCAGAGTGGTTTTGCTCATTTTTATTAGTTTTTATTTTTGGTTTAATGCTTAGTTTTAGTATTTATTTCAGTTTTTCATAGTTTGTCAGGTGCAAGATTCAAGGTGCAGAGTGACTTGTGATAATATATATGATGATATTGTGTAATAATAACTCGACAAAAGATAGTTTAAAAAAATTGTACTCAGCAACCAACTGTTCACAAGACAGCAGCATTACGTGCTAAATGTGTGTGATAATAAGGACACACATGAACATCAACAGGGAGAAAGCTAAAGAAAAACTGCAGAACCCAATAAACTCTACAATAAACCTCAGCGTCAGTGCAGCAGATTAACAACACCTAGCTGTGCTGTATAACATCAGAACACAGCGAAAACAAACGGAACTCATCAAAGCTCAAATCCAGCTGCATCCTGATGTTATCCACCACATGAAGGTGGTTCTGTTTTGGAGCTGCTCACAGAGCTAGCTTGGTTAGATGCTCGCTAATTAGACTTCAGTGCTGGATCTTTGTGGGGCCAATGTACACAACCTCCGTGTTACGCTTGTGTAGGTGGATTATGTGTGTTAATTATCTTGTCTTGTATCGGCGACGGGGTGGCATGCACGGAGTGGACGGGGTGCGCGTCCGCTTGCTAACTGCAGTGATGGAACAGTTCCGATAGCGAACCGGTGAAATTCTCAGCCCGGCGCGAGAGAACCTCAGCATATGGTGCAATCGACCGCTGGCTAGAAGCCCGAGTTGGACAAGAAAGGAGTGCAGCGTTAAGAAAAAGGATCACAGCCTGAACCTGTAAGACCTGATTTGTTTGAAGTGAATATAAAAAGTCTCATGGGACATAATCTGCAGATGGAGTGATCTGCTGTGACTGTAGTTGTGAATGAATTGTTGATCACATAAACAAGCCTCTGGCACTTGAGACAGCAAAGCTGATATGAGTGAGAGAATAATGTAAGGTGTGAATGAAGAAACCACATTCAGCTCAACACCAACCTGTAGGACCGGTGAGGCACTGACAGGTCACTGTTTTAGAAGAAATGTTAAAAAAATGTATGTGTGATTATCCAGTTCAGCTTACAGTACCAGCCTGAAACTGTGCCCAAACTTTGACTGGTACTGTATGTTCGCAGTAAAAACAGAAACATGTTACAGTGGACTCTCATTTAGGAAGTGCAACTGTGTTTGGACTGCAGTGACAAAGAATGAGTTACAGGAATAAGACACAAAAATTTCCCTCAAAAAACCTCCACCACTTTTCCCTGATAACTGCACTTCATGCACCGGCTGCCTTATGCTTAAAGCATGATCTGGTGAGACGTGTGTCACTGACCAGTCAGAGCTGGTGATGTGATCAGAAAGGTTTGAAGAACTGACATCAGAGGAGATGAGCAGTGAGTTAAGTCGTCTGTTGTCCAACCTTTGATTAAAAACCAGGATTTTGCCACCGTCGTCACACAGATGAAATTGTGCGACGACAAATGAGTGAAAAACAATTGTTGTGTTGTGTATTTTGAATGACAGTAAGCAGTGTTTAACCTACAGCATTACACGATGTGGATATTGCTCTGTTTTAACTTTACTCAGGTTCCTATCTCATTGAGTATCTGCAGGATGGGCTCAAACAAACCACATGCCAGACACCACAGTACAACCCACAAGGTCCTGCATCCATATCTCACCGGATCAGAGCTGCCACACATTATTATTCAGGTGGTTTTATACTCGGTGCATAAATATAAAGCTCAACAAGATGGTTACATCTTGCTTACAACTTTAAAAAAATGATGTTCTGACATTCTGATCTTTTTAGTATATTTACAATTAAATCACCTCAAAATGTAATTTTATGGGTTGAAACTTCAGTAAGTATGGAAATATTCAAAATTCTGGAACACAGACTGTAACTAGACATCTGTCTTTTTAAACACCTTGTTTGCACAGATGTACCTTGTAACCTCCTCAGTCACATGACCTGTCTCAGCGCTGGTAACAACAGTGGAAGTCTGTGACAACAATCAAATGTCCCAGTCTGAGAATAACTAATATTAATTCCTGTTGAAGTCTAATGAGTTATTAGTTTGTTGTCTGCCAGGGGTCAGTTTGGTATGTTTGTGCTAATAAATTTAAAAAAAACCATTCAAGTCCTAATTTGAATATCAATTACAACAGTCACAGCTTTGAAGAACCTGGGTCACCGCTAAAATTTCTAAATAGTTTTATCCAAAAGTATCACAGCTGATTGCATCAGTCACAGATACACACTAGTAAATCTTACTAAAGCCTCTTTAGCCGTGCTGCTTCTCAGATAATCTTGTTGTTTGCCTACTGCCTGACCCCTGGTGTTACACAAAATCAGAGCTCAGAGGGCCACAAGAAACACTCCTTCCTTTGCTTCCTGTATGAATGGCAGCATTAGGTCAGGCTGCCAGCTTCAGACTCCATGACTAGCTGCTGCCACTCTCCTGACCAGCCCGTCGTCTGATAGGCCTTATTTTTTTAGACAAACCACTGAACACATTAGGCCCTCACAGGCAGACAGCAGCTCACTGTGCGCTGCGTAAAAAGGCGGCTATATTTATTGATGGCCATGTTTGTTGTAGTTGGGCATTAAGTGGGCCTGAGTACAGTCGCACTAATGGATGTGCAGAAATGGTGGGTCAATACAAGCACTACGTTGAGCCAATCATCTAATGTGGAGAAACAAGCTCTTACACATGCTGGCTGCTGAAATGCAAGCTGTGGTCCTCAAGTGTCATTATGTGGAGAGACAGAAAAACAAGGGGGTGTGGTGGGGTTAAGTGAATGAAGTGTGCTGTGTAAAATGCAACTGTCTAGATGGACACTAAAAATATAAAGCTATACAGGCTGCAGAAAATGTTTTCCAGGAACTTTAGGAGCCAATTATCATGTTTGGTATATGCAGAATTCTCACTGCTGCGCTGATGCATTATTTTCCTTTTAAAAGAACTCTTTATTAGACCCTCCCTCCATCGGAAACATAAAGCTCCACACACTGATGTAGTGTTGTCAAACTCGTGCTCATACCCAGTGCAATCCAAGCCTGAGCCACACAGGATTTCATAGACATCACTTCCCCAAACAGCGTAAGGAGCAGCAACACCACACTGCTGGCTCAGGGTGAAGATCCATGTTTCAAACAGCTACACCAGCAATGACAGCTTTTCCACTTCCATTCCCATTTACAGTACAATGTAATTATGTATCTGTCAGAGCAGATGATACCAGCCACTGATCTGCCTGTGATCACCAGCAATCATACAGTAAATACTGCACTATGATCACAGCAGCGCCATCACGATTAGCTCAACATTATTTTCCATGAGTCAAAAGCTCAGTATGTGTCAGGTTTACACACCTGAGTGGCCAGTGATCGCTTCCCTTCAATCAGTCCATCTGATGGTGTGGAGAGAATTATTTTATATTAACTTCACTGATGTGCTTGTAGTAGGAAGGCTTTGTTTAGCAGTTTATCTCCATTTTGCACATTACTTACAACTACAACAGGGGCAGATGTGCTGAACTGGCCCGAAGAAACCTACATGTAAGCGGAAGTATGCCAGACGAGAAGTTAGCAGTTGCAAGGTGAGAAAAGAGAAGTGGTTCAGTGAGAGACATTAGGTCATGCTCTCCCAGAGCTAAGTGGAGCATCGGGGGGACAAAAGAGACAGCAGCCATGTTCCCATAATGATACAGCAGGAAACTATGCCTATTACAAGTCATTATCCAGCAGACTGGAGTTCTAGCCAACACTTATCTTGAGTTATCCTACAGGGACACAGTGTGGAAAGCACGATGAGCTTCATCTGCAGCTGCAGCCATAAAAGTGGTTAGTTGTTAAAAGTCTGGGCCCACAGCTATCACACGCTTCTTCTTCTTAAGGTAAGAGACTCTTCACTGGCACTCTTTGACATAGTTGACTAAGGTGAGAGGACACGGCTGCAGCTGCACATGTTGGTGTCTGCAGGGCTGCATTTTGAGGGCAATGTCTGCGACAGCTCTCAGACACTCATCACTAACGATGTTCCTCACGGCCTGTGTGACCAGCCGGTAGTTTTTTGTTTGTTTTTTCCTACTCCTACCAATCAGTGGTTTGAACTATTTTACTAGCAGCCACACTCACACACAGAAACATGCCAGCGCAGCTACACTGCTGCTGCTGCTGCTGTAAGGTAAAAAAAAAAGAAAGTATGTGATAAAGAAAATGTGCTGTAGAAAATGTGCTTGTCCATCTGTGTTTAAATCAAAGTTTAATTAGATTCATGCGATCTACTTTTTAAAAAAATGATAAATTTTATAACTGATTATGTTGAAGGTCTTTATAGATCGACAGGTTTCTGATAAACATGGATGAACTCAGGTCACAAATCTCTGGGTAGTTATCGTGTGATAACGGTTATGTTGCAATATTGCAACTAATTTCTAGGTTGTTTAAATGAGAAAGGAAAAAAAAAAAAATCACACTAACTTGCTGGGTAAAAGAAAGCAGAGCAAAGATTGAGAACAATCGAATCCACAAGGTTAAACACAAACATTGTGTTTGCATTTAAAGGGACACACAGTGATTTAACAGTTTTTGTTTTTGGCCATAGCAGCGACATTCAACAGTGTAGAGAGACAGGAAGGAGGGAGGAGAGATGGGGAGGACACGCAGCAAGGCGACAGGTCGGGACTCGAACCCGCGCCGCCTGCGCGTCGCCTCGCGGCACACATGGCCACCCGCTCTTCCACTGAGCATTCAAAGGGCTGAAGTGAAACAGAGCGCCCACTGCAGCCACTGTTCCTGCTCTTCATGTTGCAGTTTGGATGGTTTTTTCACTCTTCCCTGTTCACTTGTCAACCAATCAACATCGAGCTTACAGTGGAGCTGCGTGCTGTTGGGCTTTTGGAGGACTGCACAGGAGCACATTTGCATAGGTTGAAAACCCCTCTGCATAGTCTCTCTATAGGTAAATATCTATAGAGGACGGACAAATGTCTTGGCAACTAACTTCATAGTTGTTTAAATGAGAGGAAAAAAAATAAGGATGTTTGTTTACCTCCCATCACAAAGAGAAACAGCTGCTTCTATCTAGTGGGTAAATAACATCTACATAGCATCACACAAGAGTATGAATAATATATTTAATGGACAAACTGGCCAGAAAAGCAGCATTTAAACATCTACTTGTCCTTATAAGGGATCTTTTAAATTGGTTCTGAGCAGGTAGTGTCTAACGTCTCCGTTTGAGGGAAACTCCTACAATGCAGAAAAAAAAGAACCGACCGACTAGAAGTGACAGAGCAGGCAAACAAGAGAACAGCACAGCCTGCAGAGCCTGCTTTAAATTTGATTTTTGTTTCCAGGAATAAAGAACTGATACATTACATTTGCACTATTAAAAGCAGCTTTATAAAACACACACACACACACACACACCAAGCCGGATTCAAGCCGATGTATATATAAAGCTTAACTACCCAGTTCCTCAAGCAGACTTTCCACTGGACCTTTCTTAGACACAGATATTCTATCAGTATCAGTTTGTCTGAGCAGCTGATGAATCTATTGTAGGTCGGCCTGTGATTGGGTCTAAGTAAGCATTCACCTGTCACACACAGTGGACAGGAGGCACAAATCACTGAGCACCAGGGGCTCAGCACAGGAGGGGAGGGTTGTAAATCAGTTGCTGGCCAATTCATTTCCATTGATAGCATCAGAATAATCATATGCTGTAATAATCAGGGCCTTGAGCTACAGGTGGTGGAGAGTCTGAGCTGCTGAGATATAGGGCAGTGGCCCACATCCCTCCCTCTCGATTACATTGCTGAACATGTGCGCACCGACAGTATTTACTCAATAGGACGTGTCATTTGGTTTTGTTGTGGCTGGATAAGTACGCATGCCATAGGAGGTGTGTATCTTGCTTTGCATGAAGAACATCTCATATGCCACACAGCATCCAATTTAATCCCAGAGACTAGCGACCCAACAACAGCGGCAGATGGCTCGAGAGCAGATTAAAATCTCAACAGCAAACCTCGTGCCAGCCCAAACAGAGACACTAAGTGAGAGAGATGGTTACAAGCACTGTGCACTTCTGAGCCATATATGAGTGGAAGGAGAAACGCAAGACAGAAAAGATGTTTCGATTATTTTACTTTGATCAAAAGGAATCAGAGGCATCCTAAACTGGCTCAATCATTGACTGAGGGAAATTATACTGTTTTACAACTGAGGTCAAACCACAACAATCATAACTTGATGAGACAGCTTTAATTAAGACGAGAGGGAGGATGTAAGATTTGATCTTGTTGGAGGTCAGAATGTGGGTGGCAAGGCAGAAATTGTCCCTTGACCCTTGCTTTATTGTTATGTGGCCAACAAATGTGGGGCAGACTAGAGTCAGCTGGCGTGTGACCCCTTTTTACTTCAGGGGCTTAGTAATCCCGGGAACCACGTCCAAGCTTTGCATAACCTGGTCCATTAGTTCTTCAGCAGAACAGAAGACTGCAAACCACACTTTGAATATTTCCAATTTAAAAAGCAAAACTGAACGTGAGCTCTACCTCATCCTCAACAGAGCCCGCCTCAACAGAGCCCGCCTCAACAGAGCCCGCCACTACAACAGGGTGATAACAGTAAACTGCAGTCACCCCGTGATGTCTGATTGAAACCTTTTAGCCTTGAGCACAGACCGTCATTCCCTCACACACCCAAAAACAAGCTTGTTTCATCTGATCAAAGAAATATTCAGCTGACAACGCCCAGATTTTATACCATAATAACAGCAACTTTAGTTATATAGCATTTTTCTAAATCCAGTATTACAAAGTGCCTGACAAGAGTTCAGAATAAAACAAAAGTAACAAATGTAAGAAATAAAATGTGTTATAAAAAGCCTGATTTGCTTGTCCCCACGGCCCTGACTGCAAGTGGACCTCAGGACATTGTCGCTGTTGTTTTGCAGATACTGGGAACTTGGAAAAAATGTGAGAGGCTAAGTTACTTTATATTAGCTGCCAGGAAGCCTAAAACCAAACGTTGTACTGAGTCAAGCCATATAATGAGAGGATTAAATAAGCCAAATGAAATGAAGCAGTAAAGCTGGGAATGGGGCATAGAGGAAGTGTTAAACAGCTCTGTAAATGGTGGACAGAAGCATAAAAAGACTGCAGTCCTATTGAAGGCATCCAAAGGGCAGGTTGGGCAGGGTGAAGTTGGGGTCATGTTGTTCTGTGCCTCAAGAAGAGAGAAAAGTGGTGTCTGTTGGTGGAGTTCACCAAGAGGTGATCAAACAGACCCACGTCATAAACAAGTCTGAAGTTTATAGCCACTATTTGGGTTTGTTGTTCTGAGGTGGGGGTGGGGGTGGGGTGGGGTGGGGAAAAGACACAACAAGAGACAAACAAAGCAAGGATGCTGTAAAAAACAACGGGAAGTTTAGAAATAAAACCAAATGGCTCACAGAGAGGCCAACTGGCCACTAACTATTGGGGTCATGCAGAGAGCAGCTTCTTCAGATCAGCCTTGCTGCCATCTGAGTTTGGGTTCTTGTTCTGACTGCAGGTCAGTATTTAGTCTCAGCCACACACATTCCTGCAACTGAAGCTAGAAAAAAAACACTGAAGGAATAACTCGCACGTATGTAGAAAAGAAATAATAGAGAGAAACAATGGGAAGGGAAAGAGGGGGGGGGGGCAAATGGCAGGATGTTGCGGTTATGTGTGGTGTATGAGTGTGTGTTTGGATGTGGGGGTAGCAGTCGCTCTTCTTTCCTCGCTGGAATCCGTCTTAAAACCCTTTAACACCAAGCGTATCATATTTGATACATGATCAGAGATACATGAGGGCTTTGAGACGTCACTTTTTCCCCGAAAACCAAAATAAATACAAATTAAAACTCATATCTACAAATTTATATTTAATTTAGCTTTTTTTCATTTATCAGAAGGTTAAAAAAAAAAAACGCCATTTTCAACTATTTATAATTTTCTGGCAATTATTTCATGGTTCAGACTTTACAGGGTTAGCACTGTAAACACGGTCAGAGCAAGGCAGCTGTGAGGGTAAATGAGCCAGGGCTGGATGGTTTCCTAACACACCCTCAACAAAAAGAGTTCTGCAAGAAGGTTCTCTGAAGGTTTCTCAGACGTTCCAGAGATCCAAGATGAAGAATCCAAAGCTGCTGTTGTGATTTGCATCTATGAATGAACACCCTTGAAGAACCCTGTTGATATCTGGGTGTGAAGCCATACAAGCTGGTGGTGAAAGTTAAATGAAGAAGCTGAGTTTAAAGGTTGAGTGTGAAGCACATTGGTAAACTGGAAACAACGTAGTGCATGTTGCTGTCGCCACAGCAAACTGGAAACCCCAGTGAGAATACGCGTACACTAGGCCCGTCTCCAGGCCCGTCAGACCAGCTGCTGTCTCATCAATCAACGTTTGTTTGGTGGGATGTGTTAACTGTCATTCATTCACACACAGACACACACACCTGGGCCAGCAGCCTTATGACCAGCAGATAGCTCTGAAGTCACAATTGATGAGTTTTAGAAAGCTCCTGGACTGTCTCAGGTCTGGAAATGCCACATGACTGAACATCTGACTGGCTGGCTCTCTCACTGAATGATAGCAGGGCACCAGGTAAGAAATGAATGGACTTTAGCATTAGTGTCAGTGAAGCCACAATGTTACAACTTTACCTCCACTGGGCCAGAGCACAAGGACTTTTTTATTCATTTCGTTAGCTGCCAGCAAGTTGGCTGCTGTACTTTTACCACACATATAGAACAGCTCTAAAAATGGATATGGACCTAGCAAATGTAACTCAACACCATTTTACCTGACATACCTTATCAAATTGAGACTGTATACACACACACACACACACACACACACACACACACACACACACACACACACACACACACACACACACACAC
>JAVDPK010001784.1:263386-280371 GCA_034780415.1 Cichlasoma orientale | reverse complement strand
CCGGGCCGGGGGCCCGCGGCCACCCCCCGAGCGGGGGGGGGGGGGGTTTGCGGAACCTCTTAGGCCCCACCGTGACCTGGCATAATTAGTTTAACAATTAGTATGTTTTTTTTTTTGTTGTTGTTAGTTTTTTACTCTCAAGTGAGGGCAGCATTGCTTAAACGTCTTGTTGACTAATTCTGCACCACTTCTGAGGAGTAAGCAAAAGTCATTTATTGTAGCAAAAAAAAAAATGTTTATTTAGCATTGTGCTGAAAGGCAAAATGAGAGCATCATTGCAAATCGTAATGCAGCACAATATTCACTTTGTTACAATTACCTTGTGTAATAATCAGTCGAGGCCAAAATTAGAATTGAAATTGAATTTTTAGAAACTGCAGCCCTACAGTCACTTTTGGAATGAGCAGTAATTCCGATGCTTGATTTCTTGCTGCTGAGATTCTTAACCCAAACAGTAAAGTGTTTGTACTACCAACATGCTGGGACTGAGTGAATAATGGAATTTCATTTTTAATTAAGATTTTGACCTCCAGCTATTGTGAAAACAAAACAATTAAGATATTATTCTGCTTTATGTTTAACAGTGAAGCATTGGACTGATCTTCCTCTGATGTGGAACATGGTGTTAATGCTGCCCGGTGGTGATTTGTTGCTGCAGCAGTAATCCTCCTCAGTACGAGAGGAAACGCAGATTCACGGTTGATTTTGGTCTCACCTGTCCTATGTTTGTGGGCAGCTTAGGGCCATATCAGTTGCAAATGAATTGATTTATCTTCTCTCTAACATTTTTCTCAGCTGAATTTTAAATTTAATTTAAAATAAATTTACTGTCAAAGAAGTTTAAAGGTTTTTCCAAAGTTAATTGGCAGTCATGTTAAATGATTCTGATCTCATTATTTACCAGATAATAATAAATAATAATTTTGCAGATTTTGATCCAGATTCAGCTATTTTAACTTCATCAAATAGTCAGAATCTGTGAGAAACATTAAGATGGGCACACAAACTATTTAAGACAACAAGACACCAAAGTGCTGATTTTTTTTTTTTTCTTTCTTCTTTTGAGTATTCATTAAGGGAAGAAAGGGACTGAGCTGTGATGCAGAAGTAGTTGCAGGTGTGCAGGGTCAGGCTGGAGAGCTGGTATATTTTTGCAAGTCTTTTTCTTGCACTCTCCTAATATGGTCATCCAAAAATATTTAAAGTACGCACTCCTCAAGTGGCTATTGATTAAGAGCAAGTCAGCACATATTTAGCACTAAATTAGCCCATTTGGTGTAGAAGCCTCATTGAACCCACATTTTGAGACATGTACTTAAAAAAATAATTAAAAAAATTGAAGTGTTTCTGTGAGGAAAAACAATCATTATTGAGATTTTGATGATTTTAATACAGTAATCATTTTAGATTTTTATAAAATAAAAATTGTATTTATTATCAAGGAGCTTGACAAAGAAGAACGAAAGAAGTCTTTCCAAACTTGTGAATTGGTTTCACTTGTGTTTTTCTTATCATCGTAGCTCAAGCTTGCCTGACAAAACCTGTCAGGGAGTGAGTTTGGTCTCACAGAGAAGTACACCATTGTAAAGGCCAGGGTTGTGCTCAGTTTATGAATGACAAAATGAGAGCATCACTGCACAAAGAAATGCAGCACAATTGTTTTACATCTTGCTTTCACAATCACGGTGAAGCCTTAATTGTAAACCAACATACATTTCAGTTATTGCAGAATGACGCTGTAGATATTTAATGCATTGAACTGTCACTATTCAGTATTGGAGGGTTTATGTGGCTTTGGTTTATGTGTGAGTGCTGTAAAAGTTATAGGTCTACCCTCTGCAAAAATTTTAATTGCAACTGCCCAGTTCATCTCTCATCCTTTCGGATGGATTCCAACTCCACCATCTTGGACTTGGGGCACATCAATCAGTTGTCCACCTGTTGCAGGTTTTGGTTGGACAGGGTACTTTCTGAGGCAGCAGCTGGATGATGATGAGAACTGCCATAATAAAAACCTGGCCAGCAAGCACAGAAAGGATCAGGGACAGGTGGTTAGTAGCAGCTGAACTTTCAAGATAATAGTGAAGAATTGTCCACTAATAAATCGATTGTGGCTCCTTCTGTTCTCTCAGATAAATGAGGGAAAAAATAAATACTAAAATGAGTCACCAAATATATTTGGTGGGCTAAGAAAGGCTGGAAAAAAAATGCATATTAAAAAAGGGACACACATTTACACACATACAAAACTGAAGTACTGAACAGGATCAAAGAATTTTGGTTTGGTAAAGGGACTGTGAAGCTGTATTGTCCATCATCGCTACAGAAACCAGAGGTAATTTTGATGTACTCTTGCGTACAGAAAATATGAAAGAGGATTTTTTTTTTTTTTTTTTTTTTTTTTTTTTTTTTTTTTTAAACTTGAGTATTTTGAAAAATGTGAGCCAGGTTGTCCTCAAATACATGATTTTCCTTTTTTAGTTTGCTACACTGTTCAGAGGCAGCATTGTGTATCGACGGATCGGAACTCTCAGCTCCCCCCCCCGCACGCGTGCACACACACCAACATAATCTCACACTTGCAGACTCTGTTACACCACTGCTCCGTTAATAATAAATGACCTCTGTGTGACATAGGAAAGACACCCGGGCCATAAACCTGCCGCTTCCCTGTCCGTGAGCTGCTCACTCTAATTCACTTTCTGGTGTTTCCTTTACTTGGTTACCCCTGAGTATCCTAAATCCTGCTCCTTTTCCTCTCATCGCCCCATTGCCATAACTGGGCAGTGTCTTGATTAGATTCAATTTATTGCCATTGCATATGTCACAAGTACAGTGCAACGAAATGCAGATTGCATCTAAGCGGAAGTGCTTGAGCAGTAATTAAAAAAATAGCATATAACATGAGCAGTGTATATACAGAGTGCAATAAAATACTCGATGCTCCTCAACCTTCAGCTTGTAGTGGTATTTGATCTTTTCTTATATCGTGTTAAAAGCTTTAATATCACTCTACTGAGTAGGTGGCTTAGGGTTTGTGCAAGATTTCTGGCAGTGAATAGTAACACAAACTCAAACAAATTTCTATTTTAGCCAATAAGCTCTGCTTGTTTTTTGGGTTGTTTTTTTTTCTCTCTCTTGATCATGTTTTTCCTCTCCCTTGTGTTATAGGAGGCTGGTTCTGGGGGCGAGGCCAAAGGACCAGACTCAATGAGTTTCCAGCGAAATGTCCGAGAAGTCAGGGCAGAGCACCAAGGCAAAGGATGGCAAAACAAAGTATGCAACCCTTAGCCTCTTCAACACCTACAAAGGCAAATCTCTGGAAACCCAGAAAACTGCAGGTAAGCTTCCAATCATCAGTCCTGGACGTTTGAGGCACGCGATCACACTCGCGCACCATAGTCCGCCTAAACTTCTGTTGAGAAGGGTGAAAAACCGCACTGGCACGTCACTGTGCGCAACGCGCCTCACAGCAACCGAGTGGTGGGGGATTTCCCCAGTCAGCCAATCGTGCCGAATGAGCACACAAACGTATATCCCTAGAGGGGGGTTGTATTGAAATATTTGGCCATGTGCTCTGGTGTAGTAGCAGGCTTTGTACCGTGATGCACGATTGGCCGTTCTGTGACAGTTTTCTGAACCAATCAGCGGCAGCCTATCAAAAAGGTTTTGGCACTGGATAATTCGACATTGGCGATCGCAATGATAGTTAGATTTAAAAGACAATTTAAAATGGATCCTGCAGAATGCGGACGAAATACAACTCCGTCAGGCTCTGTGTGCTTCTCTGGATAACACAATCAGCTGTCAAACTGTTAGGAAAAGAAAAAAAAAAAAGGCGAGGAAAGGGCTTGTTACCGAGATGAGTATGCAGCCTCAGACCCCTGGCCTTTGCCTTGCACTGTTCAGGCTTTATTCATTTTAATTGTCAGGTTTTCCAGTGACATGTTGGAACTACATTGCTGGCTGAACTGTATTATCAGTGAGGAGCAGGGTGACAGCTGTCTCATAAATGAGTCCAACACAGGTCAAACAACAAATTGACCCCATCACTTATGCGACAGCTGTCTAAAAGTGGAATTGGGGGGAAAAATCAGAATTTTGCTCTTCTATATATGTAATGTTTCTCCATTCCAGTGGCTGCCAGACATGGGCTCCAAAGTTTGGGCAAAGTTGCTGTCAGCCGGCGCATGCCCCCTCCGGCCAACCTCCCCAGCCTGAAGGCAGAGAACAAGGGAAACGATCCCAACGTCAACATTGTTCCCAAAGACGGCAGTGGATGGGCATCTCGAACTGAGGCGGGGGAGGAGAGGTACATTTAACTTGCTTCCATAAAATATCTTGCATGCACATTTATGTCCTCATGGAGAGGGGGGGGGGGACACATCCACCTTTTGTTTTCTTTTAAGTCATTTGTCTAAAAGTTTTACATTGAGCCACTTTTGTTCAAAGCTTTGCCTCGTTTTTATGTGCTATAGGCAACAGGAGACACCGCCACCTCAGAACAAACCAGCAGTGCTCCAGCCACAGGACCTTTCTGTTGGGGCCAGCCGCTCCTGGGCAAACAGCAAGCAGACACAGCTAGACGGTAAATATGTGTACCATTTACTCCCTATGCCTTACACCTACTCATAAAACTATCATCTGAGTGCACCCCATAGTTGTTCTTGGATATTATGTTAAAGGTTGTCAACAATATTAGCACATTCCCTGCTAGTGTTCACACAAAATCACAATCCTCAGTGGGCCATGATAGTCTACTGGGAATGCAGGCTATTTGATCTCTGCATAACGTAATTGTTAGGTTGTAGGATTTGTGTACACCAAATGAGGATTGGACCTTGCAGTGCTTCTTTGTAAATCACTGTTATATTCAACCTTGTGATTTCTTCACATTTATAATGATGTGCTTGTACTGTACAGGTTCTCCTCGTGTGAGCAGCCATTTTCACCAGGAGTTTCCCAGCTTGCAAGCGGCTGGTGAGGTGGATAAAAGGGACGGTCAAGAAGAAGAGCCTTATGGACCAGGCCCCAGCCTCAGACCTCAAAGTATGGCCACAGTCATGCACATAAACATCATTCGGTATTCACTGGTTGCTCTGTTTGCTTGACAGAATCCCTGACTGTAAGACTAATTAAACAATCGATACCTCTCGTCCGTCTCTCCTGTTAGATGTTGCCAGTTGGCGTGAGGGTGGTGGCAGGAATTTGAACACTGCACCCAGCCCCCCGGAGATGGAGAACAGGGCTTTGGAGGAGGGTAGCACGGGCCCTGGTACCTCTACACCGCCAGGGGAAGCTGATGAACCTGGCCGAAGTGCAACCACTGATGGTCAGAGGGAGAAGAGGGAGAGCAGGGAGAGGTTGCCTCCCTCTGGCCCTCCTCAGCCTAAAGTTAATGGGGGCCAGCAACCTCCTGCTGGGGTGCCAACTCACTTTGACCCTGCTTTCAGGAGCATGATGCCCCCTTATGTAAGTTGCATATTTTTGGACTGACTTCACAAAAATATCACAACTGCAAAAACTAGTGTTAGTGTTGTTATCCTGTGTTGATTGCTGTCTCCGTGCTTTAGATGTTCCACGCCTATCCGCAAATGTCTTTTGGCGCAGGGCAGGGGAACTTCAGATACCCTGTACCACAAGATGGAGCAAAGTGAGTTAAAGGGATAAGCCCTAGATACTTAAATTGTAGCAAAATAAGATACATTTTTGTGTTTTTAAAGCGCAGTATATTTTGGATCCTTTCCAAACACCAAACATTAACATCATTGCCAAACACAGATGATCACAGAGAAGCACCATTGTTCATCTCATAGTAATGGCACAGATTTTTGATGCACAAATTCATGATTCATGTATTTCTTACGTCTTAGAATTAACTTTTCTTTCCTTTCAGGGGTCCTCGTTCAGCACGACCTCAGCAGCCACCCCCACAGTCCTGGCTCCAAGACCCAGACAGGCCCTCTATCATCAGTGCAACAGAACTGAAGGAGCTGGACAACTTGGACACCGATGCTGATGAGGGCTGGGCAGGTCAGTAGATCGAGATCATCCATGAATAACATCTAATAGTAAAAACGATTAGAATATTTAGGATGAAATTTCTAGCTTCTTATCAGGCTTGTCCCTTCTGCAATTCAGGAGCTCAGATGGAGGTGGACTACACTGAGAAACTAAACTTCAGTGATGATGAGGAGAACCAAGCTGCTAAAGACAAGGGAGAAAACTGGTGAGTATTTCTTTTTTTCTTTTTAAACTTTTCATCATTTACTCTGTCCTGCTTTTACTTGTCATGTTCTTCACTTGGACCACATGAGTATTTCCCTGTATTTGCTAAATTTAAACCAACTAAGTTGATCCAAGTATTGTATTAATCAGGAAAAGATAAAAGGCACCAGTAGGTAAACGGTGATGTACGTTTGGATGTGGTGGGCAGCATTATGAGTAAATGGACCAATATATGAGAAAAAACCCAACAATGTGGTAATTAATTGGTAAAGATGCTTTAAAAGTTACATTCACTTCCAAGACTAGAACGGAATGTAGTTGATATTGACATCACAAAGGGAACTTTTTATATATATATATATATAGATATATAGATATAGATATATAGATAGATATAGATATATATATAGATAGATAGATAGATAGATAGATATATATATATATATATATAGATATATAGATATATATATATATATATATATATATAGATAGATAGATATATAGATATATAGATATATATATAGATAGATAGATAGATAGAAATTTGCAGATATTTTTGTGTACACTGGTAGCATGTGTGATGAGGTTTGAGGTGAGGGCATTAATGGAAGCAACTCATTCAGGTTGAAAGTTGGACACGCATGTTAGTTTTTTTGACTTTACTTAATTATCATCTTTTCAGGGAGTGGCTGGCTAAAGTGGAACGTATGAGATCTCGGACATCGGATGGTCAGGAGAGCTGGAAGGAGGGATCTGAGGACCGTGGAGGAAGTAAAGCTTCATGGGCTGATGGTGTTGATCCCAGAGCGCCATCGCCTGGCAGTATGGGGCAGTACAGTAAATCAGCTGCTGCACAGGACTACCAGGTAAAGCATGTATAAATTACAGAAGCCTGCTATCACGCCTTCACTTTAATAGCAGTATGGTGATCAGTCCATATCTGAATTATTTTCTGTTTTCCAGGGTGTCAGTCGCCCTGGTGGTGGAGCTCAGCGTGGGGGCAAAGCACAGGCTGCAGCGGGACCTGGTGCTGAGGAGGATTCTGATGCCTGGCGACAGAAGCGCAAGAAGTCTTCTGAAATTTCTGAAGCTGTAGAGCGAGCAAGACGGAGGAGAGAGGAAGAGGAACGGCGGATGGAAGAACAACGGCTCGCTGCTTGTGCTGAAAAACTCAAACGTCTAAATGAAAAACACCGCCAGACTGAGGGCAAGCCTTCCTCAGCTCAGACCACTAATGATGAGGCAGGAGCCCCCCATGAGGAAACATCCTTATCGGCTCCTGCGCCTGTTTCCAGTCCTGCACCTTCAGTTCCAGTTTCACAATCACAAGCCACAGTCATGCAGACATCCTTACCTGAAAGGGGGGATCGAGACAGAGATAGGATGGAACAAGAGAGAGTAGAACCAAATGCTGAGGAGGAGGTTCACTTACCTCGTCAGCCCAGCCCCCCAGTCCAGAGACCTGTAGCTCCAGAACAGCCACAGGCTGAGGGAGAGACCTCCTTGGCTGAGGTTGATCCCATAATGGACGAGAACCAAACTGACAGGACCTCAGTGCCCATCCGAGACTATTTTAACATGGAGGGCGGCAGAGGTAAGCTAACTCTGAGAAGGTTTTAAGTTGCAAGTAAATTATTTGACTGCCATTCATTAATTGATGCCAATACTGTTTTTGTTTTTCTGCAGTGGAAGAGCCCCACATGTCTCTGCCCCACAAGGAAATCCCTGCTGGTGACGAAGTCCCTGTTGCACAACCGCAGCTGGAAGGGGAGGCAGCAGCCGCCATGCGTCCTTCTCTCATCTCAGGCTATTCCAAACAGTTTCAAAAGTCTTTGCCACCTCGGTTCCTCAGACAGCAGGTAAGGGTGTATGTTTTCTGACTAAATGTACCATGGGTTAGTTGGGCATCTTCAGAAGGCTGTCAAGCAACATTTTCTCTTTCAAAGGTTAGGAAAAAAATTAAGGTTAATTACGCCTAAACAACAATTGAGTGGTTTATAGCAAAGATATAGGTGTACCTAATAGCATTTTTGAAAGGATGTAGTTTTCCTAATACTGTGAAATATGCTCCTGAGCTTTCTGTGTTTGCAAAAGCTTTAGTTGGAACAAATAGTGACCATGCTGAGCGCCCTGTGTTGTCACATTGATTTAATATGAAGTGTCTGTTTGTCGGCTCAAGTTAGCTTTAGTTATCTTAAGTTTTCTTAATGTTCTTCAATTGTCTTGTAGGAACAGATGAAGCAGCAACAGTGGCAACAGCAGCAGCAGCAACAGCAGAGTGGGGGCTCTGTGTCTCCATCAGGTGGTGGCAGTGTGCCAGCTGCCCAGCAGCAGCAGCAGCAGCAACAACAACAACACCGCTCCATGTATCAGCCCATGGGCCCCCACCATCAACACCTGGCATCCATGGGGTTTGACCCCCGCTGGCTTATGATGCAGTCCTACATGGACCCACGAATGATGTCAGGCCGGCCACCTATGGACATGCAAACTAACATTCACCCTGGTAAGCAGATATGCTGAAAAGAAATTTGGCATGTATGTAATAAATGTAATAGACAGAATTTATTTATAATATAATAGACAGTTGCCATGTAGTTTGTTCAAAGTACGTCTTTTGTGTTCTTCAGGGAGGATGCCTCCTAAGCAGATTGTACGCAGGGAGCCAGGTGACAACTCCAGCTCTAGCTCAGATTCATTTGACCACTTGACCCGACCAGTTCGTGACCACGGCCTGCCCTCAGACTCGCGGATGGTATGGGGATCTGACCCATATCCGCAGTCAGAGCCATTACCTGCTGTGACTCCTCCAAAAGGACGGGACGATAACAAGGAGCAAAGGTTAAAAAAAATTTAACTGACAGAAATAAATATGACTGTCACTAATTAGCAATTATTAATCTATTTTATACTGAAAACATCTCAATTAAAATTTTGTTGTGTTTTTTTTTTTTTGTTCATAGGATGGATTCTGGTTTGGATCTGGACAGGGGTCTTTCAGCTATGTATCCCCAGGATCACGGTTCATTGGACTCTCGTAAAAGTAACTTCTTCCGGGACCCTCCAGAGTCTCTGTCAGCATTTACACCGGGCTCAGAAGATGTGCCAGGACCTCTTGACAGAGTCCCTGTAGGCTCAGGCTTTAGCTCTGAGGAGCCAGGCTTACCAAGTGGGGAAGAGGTAGAAGCTCTTGGTCAAGCCATGCTGCAGAGGAGTGTCTCACAGGGCTCCAGCCACTCTCTTAAGCTTGATGAGCCTAGGTTTGATGGGCTACCCCTGGGAACAAAATCACTAGATCTACAGGACACAGGGGAACGGACTGATGATAAGCCCCAGAGTGAGCTCTACTCTCAGGCTGCAGTAACAAACAATAGGGCTACCCCTCCTGCTGATGGATTACACAAACAAGAGAAGTTGCCTCTGCCAGCACCCAACAAGCAGAAAGCTGAGCTGCGGTGGGGCGGGAGATCAGGAGCTGGACGCAGAGAAGGACCAGGGGGAGACAGACCTGCACGCAGGTCTGGCCCAATAAAGAAGCCTGTCTTAAGAGACATGAAAGAAGAGAGGGAGCAAAGAGAAGAAAGAGAGAAGCGTCATGAGAGGGGGGAAAGAGGAGAGAGGCCCAAAAAGGATCAGTTATCCAAAGCTCCTTCTGCAGCTGCAGCTGTATCAGAAGACTCCAGACCTCAGGGTGAGGGGAAGAGAGAAACTGCAGAGGCAGAGGAAACTCCTGTTGCACATCAGAGGGCTAGAGACTCTCAGCCTTCGTCTGGGGCTCCCACCTCTTCATCTCAAGAGGAGAAAGCGGAAAAGATACCCAGCAATGACAAACATCCAGAACCCAAACTACCCTCCCGGAAAGAGTCCAACCTCCCTCCACGTTCCTACCGACGTGAGGAGAGAGAGCGGGAACGAGAGCGAGAAAAGGAAATGGACAAGGACAGAGAGCGAGAATGGCCTGCAGACTCAAATTTCAAAGGACGTGGTCGAGGGGAGTATTATTCCAGAGGACGGAGCTACCGGGGAACTTACAGTGGCAGGGGAAGGGGGAGTCGGGGAGGTAGAAGCCGGGCAGAATACCCCTATCGAGAGCCCCGATCACGCGCTGATTTACCGGCTGCTGCAGGTGCTGCTGCCTTTCGCAACAGGGAGGAAAGCGAAACACGAAGTGAGAGCTCGGACTTTGAGGTTATACCAAAGCGTAGACGGCGCCGTGGTTCAGATACAGACTCTGAAAGTGAAGGTGGGAGGGAGTCTGCCAGTGATACTGGACCATCTGACCGTGAGCCTAGCACCAAACCTAGCCGTCCACTAAGAAGAGAGCTCCCTGGAGAGGGCCGGTCTGTACCCCACAAGCCAGGCTTCGGGCCACCTCACATGGGGGAAAAAGTTGGATTAAGAGTAGATGATGAAGGCCGGCCCAAACCAGGATTCCTTCCTAAAGGAGAGCCTTCTCGGCGAGGAAGAGGAGGATTATACAGTAGACGGGGTGGAACAAGGGAGCGTGGAGGCCCTCGCTCAGGTCCTCTTAGACGGCCAGCAGCCAGAGAATCATCCTCTCAGTGGCCCTCTAAACCCATGGAGACATTCAGGCCTGAGGACGCAGAGTCCACACCAAGATTTGACAATCCTCCTACTGACAGACGACCCCCTAAATCAGAGGGAAAGAAATTTGGGGAGGGGGGTCCTCAGAGTAGCAGAGAAAGGCCTCGTCGATCCAGACCAGCACGGCCCCCAAGGCAAGATAAACCACCTCGCTTTAGGCGTTTAAAGGAGCGCGAGGCTGCAGTGTTGGCTAGTGGAGAGTCAGCCCCAAGTCCCCCTGTTCCATTACCCTCAGTGCCTGCTGCTATGCCCAGCTCTGCACCTGCCCCAATCACCCTCTCCCCAACTCTCTCCAGAGCTCCAGGAACCCCATTAACTGTGCCTGCAGAAACGGCAGCCTCTATGCCAACACCTGACCTGCCGTCTCCTTTAGAAGCGCCTTTGCCTGAGACAAGCAGTCCTACCATTACTGCTGCTGGTACCAAGTCCCCTGATTTGTCAAACCAGAACTCGTCAGATCAGGCCAACGAGGAATGGGAAACTGCCTCTGAGAGCAGTGACTTTAATGAAAGGAGAGAACGAGAAGAGAAGAAAGGAGCAGTGGAGGCTGCTAATGAAGTAGCTACGGCTTCTGCACCAGCCCCTGCGCCACACCAGGGCTCTTTGACTCCCAATAAAAGCTCACCTGATGGAGGGGTGACACCAAAACGTGATGGAGCTCCTGCAGCCAAGAGGAGCTTCTCGAGTCAGAGGCCTACAGAGAGACAGAATCGTAGAGGCAACAGTGGAGCCAAACCAGGCCGCAGCTATACAGGGGGCAAGGGCGAGAGAAGAGGCGGCGCCAAAGCTGGCCGCAAGGGGTGAGTGTGAAACAATCAGGCTTTTGTCACTTGCACAAAGAAGTTGAACAGTGTGCAGTAGGATCACACTGCAGGTTTATTTTCAAACAATAAATCAATTGTGTAGTTATTAAGCCTAATTAAGAGTTTAACTGAATAACAGCAGAGCAGAATGTAAATATTGCAGTAGTTTGGGTATGGCCTGTTTAAACTGCAATGGGCTTCCTTTTCTTTCTTTATTTTCAGACAGTGGTTTACGTTTACAAGGCAAATGACAGAGCAAGTGCAATGTCATATCCTTTGCTTTAAAAGAGTGCATACACAAAGTTAAAAAAAAAAAAAAAGAGATTTGTCAGAGGAAGTTTGAAGAGGAAGGGAGAAAAAAAATCACTTAACTGCTATGAAATCTGGTTATATAGGCTTAATGTGTTTGACCCACTTATTCCATAGTTGAATAAATGCGGTTTATGCACACACAAAAAGTAATAAGGTAATCCTTTCCATAAAAATAATTTACTATATTTTGAATTGTGGGGACATTCAGGATGCAGTTAGTGTGCTGTGAGTCCTTTTTTTTTTTTTTTTTTTTTTTTTTTTTTTTTTTTTTTTTATAAACATGCAGATATTCGGATTAAAAAAAAAAAAACATGTATTCATCAGGGCGTCGCCTGAAAATCAACGTTTCCTAAGAACAAAGTGGACGACTGCAGGGGCAGATCAGTATTGAGTATGCTTTTTAGCACTTTGGATTTCTGCCCAAAAAGGCCTCATCACTCAGCATTCCCAGAATATAGGCCAGTCTTTATCTGATGTTAAGAAATTGCCTTTCCCAGTTTCCATTAATATATACCGTTGTGATTTTTTTTTTTTGGGGGGGGGGGGGGTCCAGAACCCCTCTTTAATTGAATTATTTTGGAAAGCACTGAGAAATATTGTCCATACTGGATCAACAAGGTCTGTGCTATTTCTAATGATCAAAGTGATTGCATACCTGGAGGTAAAAGTCACATTTTCAGAGTATTTTAACTTTCCCTTTTCTGTAAGCAAGTAAAACGTTATTCCTCTTGAAAAGCAGAATTTGAATTTGTGGTCATTTTAATTTTAAACTTCAGGGTCGTAGTCTCTTGACGTGTTCGTAATTTTATCATCTAGTTTATCCGTTCTTCTTCACTCATCCCAGATTTTCAACGAAGTATTGATCTGTGGATTTTGCACCTTATTTATAAATCTTTCATGGTTTTTACAGGCCGGTGGTGCGTAGACTGGGGGATCATTCATGATGGAAAGTTGTCTTTCCATCTAGCGTGAAAAGTCATGGTATACATGTTAATGGTTTAATCTGGGCTGTGTAATCGTGCCATTCCCCTACCTCCTCCTTTAGGAGTTCCAGTGTTATAAGTTAAACACTTGGTTTCTTTCCCTGCCAAACAAACCTGGAAATGATCAAATCAGAAAATTGTTCTAAAAGAATTTCTACTTTGAGTGCCTGAAATGCAAAGAGGTATCATGGAAGGATATTCATTTTATACTGTCAAGGAAATAGAATTCCATCTTTGTATATCATAATTATTTTTGTTAAAAGGGGACCATAATTTACCTTTGCCATGCAACAGGCTGTTTTAAAGGATTCTTCACTTTGGTGGATTACTATCCTCACTATGCTATAATTGCTCATTGAACATTTTTGAATAAAAATAGCTAAAAATGGAATCGGATTATTTTTAGACTTGTACTGTATCTCAGCTTCCTGAAGGAAAACGACACAAATTATTTTCTCACTTGATGTGGTACAAGCTGCCTATGGAGTTTTTGTTGTTTTTGTTTTGTCATCTGCTTCCAACAGTGGTATTAAAGTAAAACAATGTACTGCTGTTTCCTGCGTGAATATAAAGTCGGTGTTTCTTAGACCACCTTCAAAACCACTTAGTTCCCACCGGCGGTATCCTGTGCCCAGTGGACTCATGCCAGGTCTAAATTTTTCTGTCTCTAATTTGTCTCTTATTAATGTAACAGCCCTGCAGGCCAGCAGAACTCAGAGGGAGCAGCGCCAGCAGCTGGAGGAGCAGCCCAGCGATCAGCAAAAGAGCAGCCTGCACGTCGCAAAGATGAGGCTAAGCAGGCCACCAAGAAGCCCAAGGAGAATGCTCTTTCTCAGTTTGATCTCAACAATTATGCCAGTCAGTAAACGTGCTCATATGTTAAACCAGAAACCTATACTGGACTCACACCGTTCATCACTTGAAAACTGAATGTAAATTTGTGGTTGTTGTAGGTGTTGTGATTATAGATGACCACCCAGAGGTTACCACCACGGAGGACCCACAGTCCAGTGCCAACGATGATGGCTTTACAGAGGTTGTCTCCCGAAAACAACAGAAGCGTCTGCAGGATGAAGAGAAACGGAAAAAGGAAGAGCAGACTACTCAGGTAGGGTGATAGTCTGCACCACACACGGTATTAAAAAAAATAATAATAAAAAATCGAGGTGTACAGCTAATATTGATGCATCTGCAGAACTGGGGTAAAAAAGGCTCTGGTGAGAAGAGCAGAGGGAGTGGAGGAAAGCTGCCACCAAGATTTGCTAAAAAGCAGTCATCACAGCAGCAGCAGCAACAACAGCAGCAGCAGCAACAACAGGCCTCTCAGTCTCAGCCTCCTGTAGCTGCTGCCCCCCAGGCCCTGCAGCAGCCTGCAGTTCCTGCTGCCCAGCATCCTCATCTCGCCCCCTCCCAGCCTGCTGCTTCACCTCAGACTCTGGAAGGAACAGTGGCTCCTCTGCCCTCTGTTCCCCCTGCTGCTGTGGACTTCACGTCGAAGACCCTACCCCCTGCACCTACTCAGACACACAGTACTCTGGGTACTGAATTGTGGGAGAACAAGGTAGCAGGTGGCACCGTCCTTCCTGACGTCAAGAAGCGTGAGTGGGAAAAGTTCATTCTTGTCTTAAACTTGTCTTAACTCTTGAAATTCGTTGTGATCCAGGTGTGAATGTTTTTTCAATCTGAATTATGCAATTTGTATATTCCAGTTGGTCCAATCAGCCCTCCCCAGCCACCTTCTGTGAGTGCCTGGAACAAACCTCTTACCTCCTTTACTGGTACTGTCTCCTCTGAGGTAGGTGAATATACCTTTCATTTTTTTTATTTATGTATTTCATGCTTTTGTAACATGATAAACCAAGAAAAATATTTGATTTTAGGGTGTGAAGCCTGGAGCTGAGGGTACTGTGGAACTGGGAATAGACAGTATTCAGTTTGGAGCACCATCATCTGCAGGCAGCACTGACAGTGATGGAGTTCCTGCGTTGCTAGAAAGTGGCTCTGAAAACAAACTACCTGCTCCCAAAGAACAGAGACAGAAACAACCTCGAGCTGGTCCAATTAAAACACAGAAGGTACCTGTAGTCTTCAAGAGACACAGCTTTATGTTGTTAAATGCTACTGATTTGTGTTCCTTCTGTAAAGATCTGCTCCACCGTAAATGTTTAATCGCTCCTCCTCAGCTACCAGAGATAGAACCAGTGGAAACCAAGGAGTACAAGCCAGGTCCCATTGGTAAAGAGCGCTCTCTAAAAAACCGTAAGGCCAAAGATGCACGTGGAGGAGAAGGTGATGGGATGGAAGGAGGAGTACCTGGAGGAGGTGGTAACAGAGCAACAGACTCCAGCCCTCCCACTAGTGACACCACAGTACCAGAGCTGGGAGGAGACATTGAGGGCATGATCACAGTCCCCTCAGCCGAGTACAGCAGCAACTCTAAGGTAAACCATGCCGCTGTCTTATGGCAGCTCACGTTCTTGAACTATAGCAGGATTGGGTTCAGCAGCTGTGCCTCTATACTGTTAACAGATAGTCTGCTGACTTCACTTTTTTGGGCCAGCGGTCATTTTCAGGGCTTCTTGTAGTGGAAAATCTGGCCAAGATTTTAGTTTATGTCCTTATTGTTTACATATCCAGCTAAAATATTAAATGTTAGACTCATTTGTTGTCAGACAGTATCGATGGTTTGAGTGCAGTTCAGCAAACGCCCACCCCTCTTTTGCTCACCACACGTAGCGTTTGCCTACATGCAGCCAAAGTTTGGTTGCAGTAGCACAAATGAAAACAAAGTATTGGGTATCAAAAATATTGTTTTTAACCTTAAGATAAAACTTATTTGCTGTCTTTGTCCTTTTTATGTTTACTGTTTATTATGAACAACTTTTGCAAAACATTCTGAGTGGTTTTGTGCCCACAGTTAATGTGTTCATGCTAAATTATTTCCCCTCAGGAGTCTGTCACAGACTACACCACCCCGTCCTCGTCTTTGGCTGACAGCGTTCCTACAGGAGGCAACAAAATGGAAGAGAGTTTAGTGGCTAATGTGAGTATATATATTTACACAGGCTCAAAATATTACTCATTATTTCTAATTTGAGGAGACTGCATCTTTCTTTCTTTATTTTTTTTTAATGTGGTTCTATGTTTTTAGGTGGCACTACCACACTCTTTGCCCCTTCCTCGCCGAGAGACTCTGCAGCAGAGCTCCAGTCTCAGTACAGTCTCTCCGGCTACTGTTGACCTAACACTAAAGGTACACAGATGTACAGAAAACTCTAAGCAACATTATTTTCTGAGAAATTCTGTCCCCCAGACTTCACCTAAGCACTGGTTTCTTTCTTTTACCTCTTCAGATGGAATCGGCTCGTAAAGCGTGGGAGAACTCCCCAAGTCTGGAGAAGAGTTCTCCTGTCACCACCTCTTCCTCCCCCATTACCTCCTGCGCTTCCTCATACTCGTCCTTCTCCTCAGCCTCCATGCCACAGATTCCTGTGGCTTCTGTTACCCCCAGCACTTCACTGTCAGGTAATATAGCTTTCACTCACATGTATCATATATCTCCTACAGTATTGTTCTGTTTTGTTCTCCACCTTGTTAAAACACATCTTTTAATCATTTTCACCTTGTAGGTTCTGCCACCTATACTACATCATCCCTCAGTACCAAAACCACCACAGCCTCTGACCCCCCTAACATCTGTAAGGTGAAGCCCCAGCAGCTGCAAGGTGGAAGCCTGTCCTCCTCTAGCAATAGCAGCAGTAGCAGCAGCTTCTCTCAGCTTGGCTGTGTACCTCCCCTCCTGCCCCAGCAGCAGCAGACCCCACAGGTGTACGTCTCCCAGTCTGCAGCAGGTGAGTGGAAACCTGACATTGACCTGAAATTATAGAGCTATGTCTCATGTTACATGTATCGAAATTATGAATTATAAATCTTTGGTTTTCCCAAATTTGATCATCAGCTTCTTTTACTGTTATATATTTGAGTATTATTATTATTAGGCCCGAGCCTCCCGTAGGGGTAGGCGAGGAGCCTATTGTATTCGCAAGCGCGAAAA
>JAVDPK010001784.1:239762-257592 GCA_034780415.1 Cichlasoma orientale | reverse complement strand
AGCAACAAGGAGACAAAAAATCAGACAGGCAGGATGAGGAGAGCTCAGTGGGTGTAGCCACCACCTCCAAAGCCAGTCCGGGATGAAAATATTTCTGAAGTGGCACAAATAACCACTCACACTGTTGTGATTCAGATTTATTTCATGATGATTTTGAAGCGGTCATCTTTATGTTGACTACATTGTACAAGTACATGCAATATTCAGCAAGTAAGAGCAGGTTATTTGATAAAAGGTGTTGCCTGGTGAAACACCGGAGGGTGTATATGTAGTACCACGGGAGTTTTTGTTGTATTATAACTTGACACACAAAAACTGGACTGCGCTTCATTTTTTTTCAGACCTCAAATATACATAGCTTAACAAGAAAACAACAAAATCACACATCTGGATTAAAGGCGGTACAAAAATAATTCCTCTAAAAACATGTTTGTGGACCACGCCACAGCAAAAGCTCCCCTCCCCTTCGGAGGAGAAAAAGACCTGTCGGGGGCGCTGTTCCTTCGATGGTGTTTGGTAGTTAGGCTCTTCTATGCGTGGCTACTGAAGGTGTTGGGTTTCTAACTACTGCTGCTACTCATGCTCTAAAGCTGTGAGTCTTTGAAGCAGGAACAGGTGAGCAAATGTCACTTTTCAGCAGTCACTCATGCTGGCTTCGGTTAGCCTGCTGGCGCCCCAGCCTGATGTCATAGGACACTATGTGGAAGTTGTCCCAGGCAAAAAGCTTCCTCTGAGCCAGGCTGTAGTCAATCATGCTGTTGTAGCCGTACTTGTTCCTGAGGGGGATGGCCACAGCTTTCCCCTGGCTGGTTTCGGTGTCATACGTGTAGTTGATGATGGTTTCGCGAGATGTATAACTCGCCAAGGTGTACAGCTTGCCACAGATGATGAAAGAGTTGGCCACAGAGTTCTTCCTGATGTTGGTCTCCCAGCTCCTCTTCACCTCCAGGCTTTCTGGATTCAGCTGCGAGATCACAATTGCTCCTTTGGCCTTGTTGGTGGAGTAGACGGCCCACAGCCCCTTCTCATCCACAGACAAGTCGATATCTGTGTAGCCTCCCCAGGAGTATGGGAACTGGCCATGGAAGCCGGCGTGGGGAAGTTCACGGCGGGCTGCAATGCTCTCAGAGGACAGGTCGTATCGGATGAGAGTGCGGCTGTTGCGTCTCTGATAATACAGGGAGCCTTTGTACAGAGTGGCACCTGTGCTCTCTAACAGCTCTGGCAGCAGTAAGACCTGCCATGGGAAAACATGAACAATAATTAAAAACGATCAAATATTTGTGGCGTAATGAACATCACCGCGTGACACCTGCCTTGGATGGGAAGCCCTTGGAAAGCTGCTCCAAGTCCTCATATCCAAACATCTGCCTGATCTCACTGCCGATGGCATCAATGCGCCAGAGCATGTTGGGTCCGTAAGGAGAAACGGCTTCGGGGTCCTGCATCCAAATACCATATTTACCTGCTATATTATCGGCCTTCCTGTGAGTTACTGGCTCGGCAACTGAAAGCAGCTCCCCGCACCCTGCAAGCAGAAAAGGTCGTTAAACGTACGGACCACTTTGGCTCATTTAAGGTGACTCGCCGGGACCGCTCAGAGTACATGGTCCACAAACAATGAGCTCTACGTGGACCTGAATGTGAGACGTGATCAGGTCATCATTTGTCATCACGGAAGCAGACGGCAGGTCTGGAGATGCTGCTCGGTGACTCTGTTAACTCCAGCTTTGTCTGAGTCACCATGAGCAGAGCAGCAGCAGCTGTAGTACAACTCGTCCCGCGCGGGAACTCTCTGCTTCTCTTATTTGGAAAACGATAAGGCAGGCTGTATATTTACCACTTCCTTAAATACACCCTTGCTCTCATGTTCAGGAAGTAAAGCTGGATTTGATGTTAGATAAGAGTATGTCTTATAAATATACCCATTAGCGTGGCCTCATCTGAGATCAAATGACTATCTGTGTTGTCTGCATGTGTATTTTCATAAAAAAAATAACCCTGCATGAGCTATGATGTGGCTTTGGAAGTGTATCCTCGTTAAAGGTGCTTTCCCTCCACATTTAGTAGACAAATATGAAACTCAGGAGGGGGCGCTCATACCTATAGACAGGCATGGCTGTGGTATTCTCACCCCAAATGCCCCAGTATTAATAGTAGTATTTGCTTTGAGGCTGTCAGCAGAGGCGGGGGATGAGTGTCATGTTTGGCAGGCCAGATGGATGCGTGGGGAGCAGGGCGAAGGGAGGCAGGAGTTATAAAAACCGGTCTTTAAAGGTCCGTACTGGTGTGACTGCACTATAGACTGCATAAACACGTAGTCATGGTGACATCATCTACTGGGTTCTGAGCGTCTTGTTTGCAGAAGTGACGGCATTGGGACGAGGAGGTGAAGTGCTGTTATCAGGGTTGTCTGGGTTAGTGAGACACATTCACTGTATAATCTGTGTGGTTGTGTCACAGAGACGCAGACTAGAGTTTCACTCACAAACTGGTGCATAAACGTGCTGTAACAGATCATTTCCCAGCACTGGGACAAATAAAGTAACTTTTCTCATGAGTAAAGATACGTAGCTTATATAGGGTAGAAAAGTTAAATACATAAATGCAATATGACAAGACAAGATGGCTCATAAGGGTAAAAACGACACCAAAAGAACACAAATAAATAAACCGAAAACAGGAAATAAGTGAAATAAAATAAAAGCGCTTAAGTAAAAATAAATACAGGCATTGTGGTATTAACACTCCATCTTCTTCCTCTTATCTAATTCAGGGTCACGGGCAGGTTACACCCTCTCTAGATCACCAGTCTAACACAGAAACAGACAACCATCCACACCTGTGGGCAATTTAGAACCACCAACCCCAACCTAACCCCAACCTAACCCCGCTAACCGCATGTCTTTGGACTGTGGGAGGAAGCCCGAGTACCCATGCAGACATCCACACAGGCCCCAGCCAAGTGGTGGATTCAAACCCAGGACCTTCTTGCTGTGAGGCAACAGTGCTAACCACTATACCACCGTGCGTGCGTGCGTGCGTGTGTGTTCAACGGCTGTAAGCCATCAAAGCAGGCACACTGCTAAACTTTAAGCCTTAACAAAATCCAAATGAGTAAATGACTCTAAGGAAAGAACCCCCCACCATGCACCGGTACAGAGAACAGAACCGCTCGTGTGCCGGCTGTAAAGATGTTAGTGTTATTGCTCAAGATTTTAAAACGAGTCTCTCGGAATTGACTCGGTTTTGGAGACGGCCGCAAGCAGCCCCAAAACATTTGACCTTCTCTGCTCTCCCCTCTGTTGCACATCAACTGCCGATCCACAGCATACTTGGTGTGCATGGGCAGATTAAGAACTAGACAGCTAAAGATATCTGTTCATCCCTGTAATTCCAGGAAATAATAGTAAGCCACAATTCAAATCTCTAAAACAAAGCAGCATGTTAGTTAGCCCAGTAATTTTATGTGGTTTGCAAATTTGGGATAAAATGGGCAAAATCACCCAAATGGACCAAGTGAGACACGGATACCTGTGTTATCCTCATTGCCTTCTGGAGCAGGTACCTCTGTCACTGCAGCCTTCAGCTCCTGAAACCCCGGAGAGCCGTGCTGCCACGCTGAATCTGAACACAGAAAGACCCGGGGTGAGCTGAAGAAGGTACAGGAAGCAGTGAAAGTTCTGCAGAAAACTCATCTCACCTCTCAAACCGGTGCTGTCTCCCTGCCTGTTGGACCTGGTCATGAGGTGAGACATCGGGTTAGACCCTAAACAAAGACAGGCACATCATTGGTTTTTGTTGCACGCTTTACTTGTAGCCTGCAATAACTTGGAGAGAGTTTGTGCATACCCAAACATGTCTATGGCATCAGTGACAGCAGGGAATCTGACAGCAGAAAAGAAACACCCCTAAATGGATTCCCAGCTGCTCTGGAGTCAGACGGTCGGTAGATTGACTGACCACATGCATAACAGACAAGTCAACACACTTGACACTCCATTCCACCCCAGCACTGTCAACTCCAAACCACACATTTTGTTGTTCTCTCCCCCCCCCCCCCCACATCACTACAAGATCTCTTCTCTTCTCTTCCCATTTACCTCCTCCATGAAATCCTCAAAACTAAACAATGTCAAACAATATTTGGAAACTGTGCACCCCTCAGAAATCTGATGACATAAACATGGTGATGTTTACAAAAGAAAAAAAAATGACCTGTTTGAATATGTTTTCAAAATAAATTGATATACGGTCTGTGTCTGGGTATGCCGGTCCTTGGGGACACAATCAACCCTAATGATGTAGAGCACATTAAATGTTTGCATCTGGAAGTTGATCCTGATTTACGATGAAGACGAGCAGGAGGCTGGTAATGGGGCATTTATCATCATCACAGGTAAACAGCCACATTTTCCTACTATCTTTTCCCCGGTGCCTATGAGAGTGATTGCCATATGGGCCCTCATATCCTGCCACTTTGTTTAGGATGTCACTGAGCAAAATAGCATGAATCTCTTTCATATCCCACAGGATGCTTTATGTGAGGACAGAGCAGCCTAATCGGCTCCAGCCGACCGACTTCAGCTCGGCTGCTGTCAACAGTTTGCAACTGGATATTTCTTCTGCGCTCATGAGTCAGAGTGCAAAGTATTTTTTTTTTTTTTAAAGCTGAGACATCTCACAAATATTACTATCGCTCATTCCTGCAGGCTGTATATTCATGAAGAAGACTCAGTGAAACAGATTGTTTTGGCGCATATTTGGAAAGAAATCTTTGAAAAATAACTTTTTCTCTATAAATCTACAACATCTGGTCTTCTGTTGGACTCCTCGGTTTAACCACTGTCTCAAGTTTAAATGCAGTTCTAAGCTCATATTTTCTTGTGCACGGTCTTAGTTTCACTGTCGGTACAGATCTCCCTTTAAAAAACTAAATATCGCCATTTCGACATGAATGATGTTGGTTTGCGTTTTCACTTCCAGTGTAAATTTTATGTGAAGATCCAGTTATAAAGTCTTAGAATAACGTTGCACAGTGCAGGTCGTATATTTTGAGTGGCAACTATTACTACACACCATAACAACTGCATGGGTTGTAAACAATAAAAAAAAAAAATGTTTCCTTACTCCTAAATACAGCCTGGTTTGACATTTATCTCTTCTCTCCTACATGTCTTCCTCTGACTCTGATCTATTCGACATCTGCCTGTCACCCTGAGGGGCCCTCTCTGTGTATTTCAGTCTGCAGGTGCAAACATGAGGAGCTCAGCAGATAACCTGGAGTATGCAGGAGACAGAGCTTATAAGCTCTCCTGATGCACAGGGAGTCTGGCAAGAATTAGAAAGGCAGGATTTACTGCTGATGGCAATCTCAGCCTTTAAAGCAGCTGACGATGAGAGCCAAAGGGTGGACAGAGTGACCTCTTAACTGAGAAAAAAAAGGGGGGATGGGTGACCAACAAGATACGGTGGCTGAAAAGCTGATGTTAGATGCCAGTTAGACTGGTGTTTGGCCACTTTTAGCTTCACTGGCTCCGAGATAACTCCAAAGCTCTGTGGAGCCCTCTAACCCCCGTTCTTGGCCACAGACCCACATCCCCACCAGGCCCGACCCACCAGGCATCATCAAAAGCCCTCAGATGATACCCGGGCAATGGAACAACCACTTCCAGAGAGTGCATCACATTTCAGTCCCCCTTCCCTTCCCAGCAGAGCTATTCGCACACTGCTTGCCATGCAGAGGGAAACACCAGTCGTAAAGAAAGCAGGCTGTGCCCATAAATACTGAGCTGATCCTCTCTGGGCTGCGTGTTTATCATCCCTAAATGCAGCGCAGGAAGTGGGAAGCACAGAAACCTGAGCTGAGCGTATCTGCAGACTAATGGGGCAACCAAAACATTAGCAACATACAAACAGGTGTGAATCGTTTAAACATGAACTCCCATTTTTCACCTTTTTTTTTCCTCTCTCTTGAAGATGATTTGTGCACGCAGATATAGAGATCCACGTGATCCACATGCATGAGCAGTGCGTTGTTATTTTGCGTGGCTCTATGTGTGCATACATAGATGACTTTGTTGTGTTATCCCTTCTCTGTTCTGATGAAATCATGATCCTTCATTCAGTCACTAAATATAAATTTCAGCTGAAAGCGAACCTGTGTGCAGACAGCTCGTTGACTTGTACAGCTTAATTACCGACAGGTGAATTATAGATCAAATAAAACGGCCTGTTTGTGTTCAAGTATTTTAAATGGAATTGCAACAAAAGGATGTTGTCAAGTAAAAAATGTTTATTTTTTTAGATGATCAATGTGGTGTATCTCTTACCACTAACAGGTCTTTTTGGGAGCCTGTCCTGCAGAGAGGGGCTGGGTGGGACCACGGGTGTCTGCTGAGGACAGGGTTTGTTCCTCAGCCTTTCTGTCTCCCTCCTCATCTCCTCCATTCTGAGCTGAAGCCCCTTCAGTTCCCTCTCTAGACGTTCCTTTTCGCTCTGCAGCAGGTTCTTCTCTCCAACAGCCCGGTTCAGTGCCTCTTGCAGCTCAGACTGAGCTCGGGTTCCTGCCCCTTGTTGAACCCCTGGGAGCCGAGAGTCCCCTCCACTCAGTTGGGACACCAGGACCTCCAGCAGGCTGAGTCTGGCCTTCAGTCCATCCACCTCTGGACCACCAGTTTGTGGGCAGCTGGACTCAACGGGGCTAGGTACGGTAAAGGTGTAGTGGCATCGCCCGCTTCGGTCGTTTCCCCTCCACAGAGACGCTCTGTCCTGTGCCTCACCTCGCAGCAGCAGACCGCATAAACAGAATGAGAGAAGAAAGAACATGTTTGAGACAGTTCACTCTAAACCCCTTTTCTTTCTTCTGCCCAGTCTTGGATTTATTATAAAATTATCCTTTAAACCTTCACTAATTCCTAATTTCAAGTGATGTCTTTTTTTTTTTCTAGTCTTCCCTCAGGTAATTCCTCTATTCCTGCAGCTATGAGTCTTGCCCCTTTCCTCCCACTTTTGCTCTCTCCTCTGTCTCTCCTCTATAAACAGGTCTGCAGCACTGAGCTCTCCTCAACAGCTCACAGTTATTTATACAGTCTGGAGGGGACGAAAGGAGGGAAATGAAAAGGGGAAGAGAGAAGAGATGTAAAGGCCCTCCCAGAGGCAGAGGGACTGAGAAGATGAGAGAGGGAAGAAAAAGAAAGTAAAGAAATGCTGGCAACTTTTGCACAAGTTGTCCAGTTTTTCAGACTTAAGAACCAGACAGCTCACTGTCTTTTCATTATTTTCAATTGTTGCTATATTTATACCTCTTATTTGTAAAAGCTTCCAGCACAGATTTCCCTGAAGTTTGGGTCCAGCACGAAAGCTGATCCTTGTTGGATTCCCAGGATTATCTCCTCAGAAGCCGGTGTCCCCTTTCATATTGGTAGGAGAGCAACATGTGATGCAAGCAGCCAGTAAGAGTCATCATCACAAGTGGTCGACGGCGAGTCACCCGATGCTGGCTCACGTGAGTGACATTCCCTGGCTCACCTCCTGTTACCTGGGTGGATTTGTTGCAGTACGCCTCTCGCCCCATCCTGACTTTTCTGATATGTTGAAGGACAGGCCGCAGTGACTCATGCCCACAGCTATCGGATATGGAGGCTCTCTTTGGAGAAGCAAAATAAAAGACTTCAGGTGCAGATAAACACAATTTCCAGTCCTAACTGATCTTTACAGCTCTCATCTTAACCTCATATCCTGCCTTTTTTGGGCTCCTTGAATCTCTCCTGGCTCCTTTCCTACTCTTCTTACCCTCATCTCTCCTGAATCTTCTGTCTTCACACTTCCTGACCTGCTAGGCCACTCTGATACCTAAATCAGGGCTTTAGGGATGCCAAAGGGAAAAGGGTGAAAAGGTGAAGAGGTCAGCAGGGGTGGAAAAGATCAGATCTTTGAAAGCACACTTCTACTTGCAGGTGGATGCGTCCAGCCTCAGGTAACACTCCCTTCTCTTTATTAAAGCAATGACTGTTTGGATAGATGAACAGGATATAGTATGTGTAGCATTTTGAAAACGATGAAATACATTCACATTTTTTACAGTAGGTCTGTCCTAACAATTTGTGGCGTCAGATATTGATTTCATTAATATTTTTCAATCGTTTAAACTAACTGAAAAGTGGAACACGTAGTTAAACCATCATCTCTGAGTGATCGGTCTCAAATAAAGGTGTGTGCTCATTACTGACCACTGCTGGCTGACATATTGTCCATTCTGCTCTCTTGTGGGTTTAGTTCGCTTTTATGTGACTCATAAATTCGTCGCTATGCCCGGAATCCGAAGTCATCCAATATCAGCACCTTGGGACCAAAACATCCTCGTCTGCCAACGTGGGCGCGTCTCGGCAGGCAGAACGGATAAAAGCGTCTCATGCAGATTTATACGCTGCTGCGGCCCAAATCTTTTCTCCTGACCAGCAGCAGATTCAGACCTCTGAACTTTAACCAGCCTTTTCTGGCTTCAGCTAAACCAAATTAATTAAGACACCTGACAGGGCGGCAACTTTTACAGCCTCTGCGGTTACCATCCAGCAATCGGCACCTTTATCACCGCAGCTTTAACAGCATTTGAGCCAGCGCGTGAGACGAAATGACCTCTCTCCTCTTCAGAGCTGAAACAAAGTCATCACCCCCTGCTGTCTGCAACACTAATGACTGTGAGCTGGAATGCCGTCTGCCTTGGATCAATAAAACACCAGGTCCCTGTGGCCCAATTTAATTCCTGCTCCTTCAGAAGGGTTGGGTAGCGCTGGCTGAGTAAAGGGCAGAGCTGTCAGTGCGCGTTTGCGTCTACTGTCCGGGGAACGAGAGCAGCGGGTCTGTCAGAACAATAACACCTCACACAAGCTCCAGTCGCTCCAACTTAAGCGCCATCATGGGACTCAAAAATGCCAGTAAAGCCACAGGCCAATAAAACTGTCGGGTAATGAGGAGAGATTAAAGGACTCCGCTGCCTCTGAGAGCACGAGGATAGTTAAGAGCGTTTCAAAGCGGAGGGATGGCATGACAATTAGTTTTTCCTTCTATACATTTTCCCATCAGTCTCTTTTCCCCCTCCATCCATACTCATCTACTCTGATTTCCCCAAACACAGTGAACTAGTTCAAAGCAGAACAAAGCAGACAAGTGCCCTTTAAAATCACTTTATTTCAGAGCAAAAAAGGATCACAGTCTTCCAATGCAATGCCAGAGTATTATACATCATTACAGAATCAATATTTACAGCCAAAATAAATATTAAAAAAAAAAAGGACCATGTAGAGTTAATCCACACACAGTTACACCTATGCTTGTTTCACAGCTCAGCCACATAAATCGCGCCTCCTGATTAACTGTTCCTTCAGTGGCAAATTCGAACACGGGCAATTAAACACTTGAGCGAATAAGAAGTCGAAAACAGTGGAGAAAAGGGGAAAAAAAAAGAGAGACAGAAGCAGCATATAAACCAAACAGAACCATCTGCAGAGTGAGTAACGTCACAAGCGGGAAAAAAATGTGACAGCCGTGACCAAACGGGCCCAGAGCTCAGCATCTGAGAACAGAATGGTAAGGAGACATTCATAACCTTGGTGTTTTGGTTTGACATGGTTCTTCTGTGCACTATAACAATCTGCGGTGATCTATGTTACAGAGCAGGCTCCTGTATGAATACACGAGTTTCTTTCTTTCTAGTCCCTTTTTTCTGTGCGCGCGAGGAAAGACACCTGAAAAGTGAAAGCAGTTTTCTGTCAAAGCCACTTTAAGAACAGAACCCCAAACAAACCCAAAAAACCAGCTTTAGACTCCACAGATGAACCTCAGATGTTCTCCCGCTTTGTGTTGGGCAGAAAAATGTGCTTTCGTTCACCAAGCATTCCCTTTAAACATTCTCATTGTCCCAAGTATCTGTAAGTGAGAAGACAAGGAAAGTGTGAGCAGATATCAGAGGTTCATCTGCTGGAAGTTACAGCCCCGTTATATAAGACTGCTGCAGCAGAAACAGACTGGCTAAACTAAGAGATGGTTGGCATCGATTCTCCGCCTTTACAATATCGATCTATATGATGTAACGTGATATGTATCATGGAATGGAGCACTCCTTCACATTGACTAGAAGGCTGAGAGGTTTCTCCCAAACAGCACTGGTGGAATATCTCCCCAATTTTTCCCCATGTGTCCCATTTCTAGAGCTTAGATCAACCAAACCTTAGTACCGACCTCACTGTAGATTTATGTGAGAGTACAGTGATAAGATCCGTACTAAGGGACAAGTTGAGACCAGATCCTTGAGGGTATACAGGCTGACATTGGAAGAGGGTGTGGGAAGCTGGCTGCCGCCCCCTAGCTGGAGTGGAGGACTGTGTGCGGGGGTACATAGGAGGAGGAAGAGGACGAGGAAGGTTATCCCGTATCCTCCTCCTCAGTCACTAGCGATATCGAAGGATCACTGGAACTAATGAAGAGAAGAAAGAACAAAGTAACAGTAAGAGGGAAGTCCTGTAAATTTATACTGCGTTCATGTATTCGGCCTAATACTCACTGATGATAATCAGCAGGAGAGCAACAACCACCAACGCAATAATCATCTTCATCTGAGAGAGAAACAACACATTAGACACAGAAGCTCCTCCTGTGCAGGAGCAAAACTGCCATAATTCTAAATGCATAAAAAAATAAGCCCTTAAATGCATCAAACATAACACTAAAAGTTAATGTAGGCATTAATTAATTTATAAAATGTTACATTGATATATATTCATCAGTGGGTTTTTTCTCTTACTAGGCGTGTTTATTTTTGCATAATCCATAATTTCTGCTTCATTATTCAAATGAAAGAAGCTGTCGTGTCAACATTAGGAATGGCTGCACTCAGAGAACCACACAACTTCGCTTTGCTAATCAAGCTGATTGGCTAGATTTCACCCTCATTCGAGAAGAAATTTAAATGGTATTTTTGGTGCATTTAATGGCACACGAATATATTTACTGAGCCATTTCTCTTTATTTTTCATTATGGAAGTTTTGATCCTCCATCCATCTTTCACATTTCAACAGGAAATATACTAAATGTGTCTCAGACTTGAATATGCAGACAGACACACACAAAAGAGAGGAATGCCCCACCTTCATATCTCTCCACCACATCCTCCTGTGCAGCTGTTTGGCTCGGCTACTGAAAGCAGACGCGTTGTCTGATAGGCTCTCTGCAGAATCACGACCACGGCGCAGGTGAGCGGAGGACACGTGAGGGGGAAAATAAACCGGAGAGAACAAAAACAGACATCTGTTTAATGGCAACAAAAACAATAAGCCGACTATTGTTTTCACTTTTATGCAGCAGCGGGTGACTCAAGCTGTTTGGCTCTGTGTTGTAGTTATGTAAGACTTAGCTGTGATGGTGAAGTCACTCCTTTAAACTGCTTCTTTTTTTTTTTTTTTTAAAACATCTCCATTGGGATCAATTGTTGTACAAGTTTCCAAATTAAAACACAATAGAGCAAAAACACGTTTCCTTCAGCCCCTATCGTGACATTTTCAAACGCCTCGCCCACACGCCTGATTTTCTGTTTCTTGGATACTGCTGTTAACTTTATGTTTATGCACGATAACATGACGATAGGTTAGAGCTCCCTCGTGTGCGTTACTGTATCCAAGCTTCTGCCCCTATTTAGAGTCTTCGCGTCTGCTGCTTCCATCTCCACGTTTACGACCTGTCGCTACAAAGAGAAGCGCTCAGGGTTCCGCTCGTGGAATTTAACAACAGGCTACCTGCACATGGGTCAGAGGGCAAACCGCTAGTGTCAATTACAGGACTGTAAACTGCTCATATAAATACAGAAGGATGGCAGAAGAACAACAAGCACAGTGGAGGCACAATTAGACACAGACATGTCCACATGCACATCAAAGACACACAAAGATGTGTTCCAGATGTGCGCCGTTGTCTTGGTTGTCTGGACAACACGACAGAGCCAAGCTAGTGTACAACATGTGTGTGTGTGTGTGTGTGACTCCGAAAATAAAGAAAAAGTTCAGTTCAGCCATATGTTTGTTTTTTTAGTGCAGAAGAGAGCTGCACGTGTCTAACAAAGAGCTAAACACATCAGCGAGCGCATGTCAAACACTTTAAGATGCTTACCTGCTAACAGCTAAACTGGGATGTATGGTCTATTTACATGCAATCATTGCTGCTACACACCCCGAGTCCGGCTGTTTGAATACCCCTGCACCATGTTAATGTTGTGCTTCGATCATTTTTAGAGCCGAAACATATTGCATATATTTAAGATTTTACAGAAATTCTCCCATTTCATTCACGTAAAACACTGACACAGTGTAACACTAGCACATCTGCAGCACACAGTAACACCTTGATGTTTCTTACCAGTTAAAAATTGTTCTAAATTTGTCTAATACTGAAACGACAGCTTGTGCTTGCGTTACCCTTAAAATTGAGAGAATTCAACTTCAAGGTTGTTTGCATGTTACGAATGTCTACGCCTCATTAGCAAATGTTTTTCTTTTAAATTTGATGCACATTGCACAGAGCTTTCCTACGTACCTAAATAACCCAAAATAAAATAAGGCTTTAGGGTACTTGTGGAAACTAAATGTTAAAACAAACAAGACTAAAAAACAGCATTTCCTGCCTTTTACCCGTCAGTAGTGCACACACGTCTGGGAAATGTGCACACATGGTGTCCCGTGTGACTCACCTGACTTGTCCTGCAGGTCATCGAGTCGCTCGCCCCTCTCTATCACCTTGGAGATGTTCTCTTGCATCACATCGATCACCTCATCCACCTGCGACTGCACCCTGAAGACACAGCATCATATCTGCAAGACTGGTCTTATTTTTGGCACAAAGCTTCTGTCCAGCTGGCAGACAACAAAAAGCCTGACAGACGCCGTTCAGCCTCAGTGTGACCTGTCTGCACCTGTTTAGTATCTGCAGCATTATGATCAAATATACCTGGCACGAGTAGTCCAGATTACCTTTAAGTCACTCTTATCTTAGAGTAATACCACTTGGAGGGCTGCATGAGGAAAGACTTTGGTGAAAAAATGCATGAGGGAGAAAAAAAAAGACTTAAACTGTGGAATTTCTCTCTATAACAACTGTCTGCTCTGAGGCACCGTCACATTGATTGTTTCAGACAAAAGCTCTGCAGTAAATTATCAGTCTTGGCCATCAGCTTGATTGCATGCTGAAGGTGGTATACAAGCATGAGCCAGAGCAAAACAAACCATCAGGAGGACACGAGTATAAAGTATGAGCTGCCACCAGGACACATAAACAACCACAGTGAGCACTTGACTTCAGCGGTTAAGCTTCAAGAGCCTCGTACATTTAACATTCCTCAAATGTGCAGCTATGGTTTCACATGCTCACAACTATGACAAACTATAAAGTCCGAGAGTGTGGAGAAACAACTCAGCGTGCCAGACGGTGTCAACAATGACCTCCTCTGTTCTCCGTTAGTCTGCAGAGGGACTGAGACAACCTGGGAAGGTTGCACAATAACCTGCACATGACGGCCTCTCTTACACAATCTGCTAATAACCAGAGCTTTTGGTAAACATTACGAAAAACGGTTACATAACACCTACACCAAAACCAGTAATGGAAATACTACTTTGACCTCTGGTGTTTAGTTATAATGAGGCATGTGTTTGTACTTACTGCTTGATTTTGTCATTCTGAGGCCCGAACCTGGGTCCTGTTGGCCCTCTCCTTGAAAAAACAGGCATGAATGAAGTCAAGGTAAAAGTGTAAATTTTGATATTGAGTCAGTGTACTCTGCTTTCACAACCCATATTATTAATATTACTCTTAAACATTGGCTGCAATTTAGCTTTCTCAATTAGGTGGTTGGTTGTTTTCTGTACAAAAATGCCCGTTATAATTTTCCACCCTCCAAAACATAGTAAGTATTTATCAGGAAAGACATAAAATCTTCACATTTAAGAAGCTTGAAATAAAGAAAAAGTAGATTAACTGACTGATCACAACTCAGCTTTATCATCCAGGCACATCAAGGCTCTACTGTGTGAAATGCAGCGTATTTTTTAAATATTTAATGTATTCTTAATGAACACTCACAGAAAGAAGTCTTCCTCCTCATCAGAGTCCTCCTCCAGCAAGTTCCTCTGTAAGAGAGGACAAGGTCAGAGGTCACAGAAGTTGGGACTACTGACAGCCTGATATCTGCTTTGTGTATTGAAGGATTCAGCCCGTATTAATGACACCTGACGATATCATTAATACAGGCGATTCAGTTTTATTTATAGCACCAAATCACAACAACAGTCACCTCGAGACACTTTATATTGTGAGGTAAAGACCCAACAATTATACAATAATACACGTGGAAGAAATAATATTTTACTAATTAAGCTTGGTCAGGGCACTAGTCCATTACCAGCATATTGGTTTTGAAGCGTGAGCAGAGTGCAGGACACAGCGGGCACTGAGGAGGAGTGCTGGTCATAAGGACACAAGAAGCTGGCTGCACCGACTCCCAAAAGGCCACGACGCTGCTGTGGGGATCATTAAGAGCCTTTTCTGACTCTCCTTAGAAGGTCAGTATAGTGAATAGAACATTACCCCAGTACACTGATGAGCCAAAACATTAAAGCCACTGACAGATGATGTAAATACAGCAGAACTGATCATCTTGTTAAAATGCAGCAGTTTGCTGGGAAACCTTGGGTCCTGGCATTCAATGGAAATGTTACTTTGACACCTTAACACCCTGCCTGAACTCTGATGCTGACAAAGCACAACCCCACAGCAGTCCCCTGCAGGACGATAATCCCCAGCACACCACAAAAATCACTCAGGAACGGCTCAAGAAACAACAACAAGCCTACTCTCCAACAACCAGGTCCCAAAGATCAACGCCACAATAGGTCAAAGGGGCACAATTTTAGGCTGGTGGTTTTAATGCTGTGACTGACTGTTGTATGATGTCTGAACAGCAGAACAAAAGCTGAATCTCTGCTGCCAGAAGGACAATTAAACACTCCCTCACCTCCTCTATGAAGAGGCTGTTCGAGGGGACAGAGTGAAACGGGCCCCAAAAAACGGGCATCACTAAAATTCTGCAGAAAACCTACAAAGAGCTACGTGCCTATTAAACAGACACCTGACATGTTTACTCGTCTCACGTCCAAGATGGGCTTTCGTCTCGTGGTCTCGACACAAGCCCAAGCTTGTGTTGTATGATTCACTGAATTCAGAACACTATTAACTTTTCCCCCAATTTTGTTTTCCAGCCTGGTGCTGACTGGATAACTTGTTATTACTGGCCAGGTGGGCAGTTGTCACAGCGCGTAGCAATAAAAGTTCAAGTTTGTTGATCTTAGTCTGCGGTGCGCGAGAACAGCAGTGCACTGCGCGGGCCACTGGAGTGAAACGATTTCAAAACAGAACCATCAGAATGCTGAGAAATCCAGTATGAAGCTGTACAGATTCACATTAAACATTTAAAAAAGGGGGATGGGACAACATGTCTGATATCTTTACTGATGGCTTTAATCAGGACAAGAAGCACCCTGTGTAAGATGCTATTCATAAAGATTTGGTGAGGACAGCTGCATTAAAGTCTCAGTCTTATTGGACTGAAAGAAGGTGGACTGTGTCCACTGCTACTGGAAAATAAAGGTCTATATTTGAGATTACATGAGAAAGATAATGGACATTAAAAGCCAACAGTGTGCAGATTTTATGAGCGAGATCAATCACATTTGAATTTCATTGTCTTCTCAGTATTAAAGGTGACATTCCCCTTCTAATAACCACAACACCCATGGATGCACTGCAAAGCCAATCCTGCCAGCCAACATGGAGCCAATACAGACAATTTATTCTCCTGTAAATACAATGTCATCTGCAAAAGATCTGTGGGAATGGTGACCATATGATCATAAAATACTTTATAAGTTAAGGCACTAACAATCTCCTTCTGTACAACTTCTTTCTTTCTTTCCATTCGAGACAGGAGACACGAAGGAAACCGTTAGCAATTATCACAGGACAGGAGGCAGGGCACCGAAGGGAAAGTATGGGAGGTTATTTTGTTATGCAAGTCTCCTGGTAAGCTCTGCTTTGATCTCAGTTCAACACAACAGCAAACAGGACGGCACAGAGGAAAGAGAGGAATGAGCACAATAAAGAATCAGGGGGAGGACGAGGGAGGTTGAGGCGTGTGGGGCGGGATGATCATACTGATGAGGACCAGACATCTGGCCATAACAGCTTCTAAAGCTTCACCCCTTGAAAACTTTTAGTCTCGTTGGTTCTCTGCCCTTATTTTTGTTGTTTTTCCACTGTGATTAGTCTGACAAATAAACTATCTTACAGAAAAATCTCCAGCAGATACAGAGCTGTTTCCTGGCTCCGGACTGGCTCTCAGGGGTGACTGCAGACGTAAGCACAATCAGCCAATGCACAGTAAAGGGAGTGAGTCTGCATTACCTTATTAGATAGAAATCAATGCATTTTACTGTATCCTGCTGCACCCTGCCTCCCACCCAACATCAGCTGGAACAAGCCCCAGCTTCCCCCGACCATGAATTCGATAAGCAGTAAAGAAAACAGATGGATGGAGGGATGTTCTATATGTTCACTTCACCCCTTCACCTGCGTCTTACCCTCTCGCTGCGAATGGATCCCGTGACCTCGTCATCGTTGAGGTGTCTTTTAAACTTCGGGGGCATGTTGTCTTCAGGCTGCTCCTCCCGGTCTGGCTCCCTCTGCAGGGCAGGAGGAGAGGCTCGTCAATGAGGATTTACCACACTGTGGGAGAACTTCCAGATACCTGAACTGAGAGTACTCCACTACTGGCAGGAGGAGGTGAGTTCCAGACATAACTACATACAGAGCTTACAAGCACACTGAGAATCTAAAGATTATAAATGGCTGAAAATGAACTCACTCAGTAATTATTGTTTGTCATGGTCCAGCACTATGACTCTTTGTTTAGCCACTTTATTGTACTGTTAATGCTCTTTTTGTCATTTCTTTCAGTGACGTATTTGGTAACTTCAAAGTTTATTGTTATTTCTGTTACTTTGGTTTATTCTATTCAACTGAACTCTTTTCTTTTAAAGTAATTTCACTTTACTGATTTATTTTGTGCATTCTATTTTATTATGATTCTATTTTTATTGGTTGTGGTTACTGTTTTGACAACTACAAAACAGGAATTTTCAAATTTTTGATTTTTAATAAAGCAGATCTGGAGGCCTGAATAAACCTCTGAATAAGCTTCTCATATACACAACACCCTTACCTTTATCTGTGGAATACCTTTTTAGAAAACTAACCTGACAGGAAACACAATTCCTATTAAGAAGTGCATCTTTACCTTGGAATTTTTTCAGGCAAATCTATAATGGTCAGGTGGCAACTTTTATTTTCTTCATGAATTGAGAAGGTATGATCCTTTATGAAAAGATGGTGACCATAAAGAAAAGACCTATTAAGTTATCTTTAATTCCAAATCCTTCTGGTGGAGCAGGTGCTGAGTCTCACTAGATATGAAAGGAAATGTCATCATTGCTCTCCATGTAACACGGAAATGAAAACAGGCTGTTCTTCCAATTATACGCCCTGGAGTCTGTGTTTGGGTGTTTCGTGCTCCAAAGAGCGAGACAAAACACACACAGATGCCTCATTAAAGAGCCTCTGTGACACTGAACTAAACAGCATGTGACCCTCAGTGGTAGTATAATCACACACACACACACACACACACACACACACACACACACACACACACACACACACACACACACACACACA
>JAVDPK010001784.1:216802-229497 GCA_034780415.1 Cichlasoma orientale | reverse complement strand
GATGTTGGAGAGAAGGCCTGGCTCACAGTCTCTGCTCTAATTCATCCCAAAGGTGTTCTATCAGGTTGAGGTCAGGAGGCCAGTCAAGTTCTTCCACACCAAACTCCCTCATCCATGTCTTCATAGACCTTCCTTTCTGCACTGGTGCGCAGTCATGTTGCAATAGAACGGGGCCGTCCCCAAACTGTTCCCACACAGTTGGGAGCATGAAATTATAACAAATGTCTTGGCATGCTGAAGCATTAAGAGTTCCTTTCACTGGAACTAAGGGGCCGAGCCCAACTCCTGAAAAAAACAACCCCACACCAAAAACTCCCCTCCATCAAACTTTACACTTGGCACAAAGCAATTAGACAAGTACCGTTCTCTTGGCAACCACCAAACCCAGACTTGTCCATCAGACTGCCAGACGGAGAAGCCTGATTTGTCACTGCAGAGAACACAACTCCACGGCCCTAGAATCCAGTGGCAGCATGCTTTACACCACTGCATCCAAAGCTTTGCATTGGGCTTGGTGATGGAAGGCTTGGATGCAGCTGCTCGGCCATGGAAACTCACTCCATATAGCTCTCTACTGTTCTTGAGCTGATCTGAAGGCCATGTTTGGAGGTTTGTAGTGACTGGCTCTGCAGAAAGTTGGTGACCTCTGCGCACTATGTGCCTCAGCATCTGCTGACCCTGCTCTGTGATTTTACATATCCTACCACTTTGTGGCTGAATTGCTGTTGTTCCCAATCGCTGTGGAATATTTAATAGCGAGGAAATTTCACAGCTGGACTTGTTGCACAGGTGGCATCCTATCACGGTGCCACGCTGGAATCCACTGAGCTCCTGAGAGCGACCCATTCTTTCACAAATGTTTGTAGAAGCAGTCTGCATGCCTAGGTGCTGGCTTTATACACCTGTGTGAGTAAATACTTTTGGCAATATAGAGCATTTATATATTCCAGTTATAATGTATTGTACCTGCCGTGCAGCCTCCTTACACTTCTGTATGGAGATCTCATCTGGCTCTCCCTGGTATTCAGGCACTGGATAAAGAAAAAAATTGCAGGAGCGATGGCTATGTGATTTTTTTTTTCATTATTTGATTATTTAACCAATGGTGTTACTTTTGATACTTACAGTCGATCTTTTTCGCCACTAGTTTGTAGTGAAACTTGTCCCCCAGGATCTGAATGACCTGATGGATATCACAAAAAGCAGACAAACTATAAACCTACTGAGGCGCGTTTGTGGCGAGTGAAATAAATGTCTGAATTAAGTCACTGCTCCAGTCTCACTTTAACTAGCAAGCACAACACGCAGCAGGAAAAAGACCGTTAAATATACAAATGTTCTGCCTGAGACGGTTTAGAAAGTACAGTCCGACCACACAATCCATCTCAGATATGAAATATTGGACTCTTACTTCTTCAAGTTTCTTTGCGTTCCCGGTCACGAAGACCACAGACCTTCCTGCGGGTACAGCCATGATGAACGAAACCCGGATGACTAACAACAGCGAACCGAGCATTTCCCACCTGTGCAGCGACCAATAACGTCAGCGCCGAGAATCTCAGCCAATCACCTAACAGTGTGTACAGGCGCTCCACCAATCGGCAAGCGGTACTGGAAGCAATGTTGTCCGGGTGGAAATCAGAGCAAAGTGCCATGTGATTGTAAACAGGCAGACTTACGGTAAAATTGAAACGTGTCGAGACATTTTAAGGACCGCAGCCGACGATGAGTCTTTTACCTCGCACCGCCGAGGAGTTCAGCTCTGCTGAGTACTGGGAGAAGTTTTTTAAGAAGAGAGGGGAGAGGGCTTTTGAATGGTATGGAGACTACAACAAACTCTGCGGTGTCCTGCACAAATACATCAAAGTGCAAGATAAGGTAAAGTGGGCGATGGAGGAGTTTAGCGAAACACTAAACTTTCTTGCCATACTGCATTAACAAATTTGGTTTGACAGTTTGTCTAATGATCTCAAGAGCACGGGTGATGAGCAGCGCTGTGGTAACTACAGAGGGATAAGGCTGATGAACCATATCATGAAGATATGAAAAAGAGCTGTTGAAGGGGGAAGGGTGATGATCATGCTGGGAAAGAGCACTACAGATGTGATGTTTGCTGTGAGAGTGTTGATGAAGAAGGATAGAGAAGGTCAGTAGGAGCTGCACTGTCTTTGTGGATCTGGAGAACGCATATGATCGGAGCTGTGGTACTGCATGAGGAAGTCAGGAGTGGCAGAGAAGTATGTGAGGGGGTGCAAGTGAGGAAAGAGACATTGGTGAGGTGTGTGGTAGGAGTGACAGATGTGTTCAAATTGGGGGTGGGATTACATCAGGGCTCAGCTCTGAGCCCCTTCTTGCTTGCAGTAGTGATGGACAGGTTGACAGATGATGTCAGGCAGGAGTCTCTGTGAACTATGATGTTCACAGATGACATTGTGATCTGTAGTGAGAGTAGGGAGCAGGTGGAAGAGAACCTGGAGAGGTGGATGTATGCTCTGGAGAGAAGAGGAATGAAAGTCAGTTGAAGCAAGACAGAGAACACGTGTGTGAATGACAGGGAGACAGGTGTAACTGTGAAGTTGTGAGGAGCAGAGGCAGTAAAGGTGGATAAGTTTAAAAACCTGGGCGCAGTGGACAGTGCACAAGAAAGGTGAAGAAGAGAGTGCAGGCACCGTGGAGCAGGTGGAGACGAGTGTGAGGAATGATTATGTGACAGAAGGATAGCAGCAAGACTGAAATGGAAGGTTTAAAAGTTGGTAGTGAGACCTGCTATGTTGTATTATCTGGAGATGACGGTACTGATAAAAAGACAGGAGCTGGAGCTGGGGGTGGCAGAGTGGAGGATGCTCAGATTTTCATTGGGAGTGACCAGGATGGACATGATTAGAAATGAGGGGACAGCTCAGGTCGAGCACTTTGAAGGCAAAGTTAGAGAGGCAAGGCTGAGATGGTTTGGACATTTGCAGAGAAGGGGTAGTGGATAAATTGGGCAAAGGATGTTGAAGATGGAGCTGGCAGGCAGGAAGAAAAAAGGAAGACCACAGAGAAAATCCATGGATGTAGTGAAAGACGGCACACAGAGGGTTGGTGTGACAGAGGAGGATGCTGGGGACAGTGTGAGAGGGAGTCAGATAATCCATTGTGACAACCCCTAAAGAAGAACAGTTTGCCAGATGTTTCAGATTTCATTCACCTCCTGTAATGTGTGTGTACTCAGGTGTTACTACACTGATTGTGCATCAGTGCATTTTACGCCTAGCTTTGTGAACACTGGGCTTTATTTCTGTGCGCCAGGTGCTGGTGGTTGGTTGTGGTAACTCTGAGCTGAGTGAACAGCTGTATGATGTTGGCTACAAACATCTGACCAATATAGACATCAGTGAGACTGTGGTGAACCACATGAACCAGCGAAACGCTGAGCGCAGGCCCGGCCTGACCTTCCATCAGGTGGATGCTACTAAAACTCCGTATGCGGACGCAAGCTATCAGGCTGCTCTGGACAAGGGCACCTTGGATGCTATGGCATCTGAAGAGGAAGGAGCTTTGGCCAGGAACATGCTCACCGAGGTGAGAAGCCGGTTGGCTTTTGGTTGACAGACTGTGCATCATCAATATACATTTTTGCATTTCCTTCACTGCAGTTTACCTGTGTTTCCAGGTGGGCCGTGTGCTAAGTGTCGGGGGTCGTTATGTCTGTGTGACGCTGGCTCAGGAGAGTGTGATCAAGTTGGCTGTGGAGCACTTTGTTCAGTTTGGCTGGGCAGTGAGGCTCCACTGCCTGCAGGAAGAGAGCAGGAGAGAAGAAGAAGACTCCTTTGCTCTGCCTGTTTTTGTTCTGGTTTGCACCAAGTTCCGCCAGCCTATGCCTACGCCCATTCTTGAGATGTGCCTCGGAGAGGATGGAGCCCCTGTCCGTCACACACAGGTTTCTCAGCTGTTGTCGGCTGTGAGGGAGCATCAGGCGTACTCTGTCTTGAGAAAGAGGCTCCGCACAAACACTGACGCCAGCTCAAGCCTCTCACTCGCGCTCTGCCACGCCAAGACCGGGCTTCCCAGATACACTCTCACAATACAAGATTGTGCACCAGGCGCCAAGGTGCCAAGAGTTAACCAATTTGCTATATTTATTGGTGAGGCCTGCTTCCATTTCATCCCATTTCTGTCTCCTTACGTATGTAGTTGTATTTTGTTTTTTGATTCTTTTTGTTGCTTGTTTTGTCAGTGCCTCAAGGGAGTGAGACAGCCTGGCTCTATAGCTCCAGTGAGGGGCGGAGGCAGCTAGCAGCCAGTGCGAACTTTCGTCGCTTGGTTATTGTTTCAATGCACAGGAATCAGGAGTACACAGACATGCAAGCTGTCCAGGCAGAACTCTCACCAGTGGTGATGGACTTGGCTCCCCCGGGTATGCCAGCCAATCAGCAGGTAAATACTCATAAATATCCTCTTTTTTTAAAAAAAATGCTATTTAAAAATTTTCATGTCATCAGTCAGAATAAGCGCTTTTCCTTTGTGCTCTTTTTCCCTGTTCAGGTGCCTTTTCTGTCTGTGGGAGGTGACCTTGGTTGGCGAGAGGAGGTGGACAGGGGTGTGAGTCAGCTGAGTGGGGAGTATTGTGTGGAGAATGTCAAAGGAGAAGACGGAGAACTGTATCGCCGACTTGTTTTCCTCTCTAATGCTGCCCTTGTCCAATCAGAGAGCCGTCTTGTCTTATTAAATACTGGTAATTTCTTTGACCTTCCTGTTTTGTTTCACTCAATAATAAAGTATTTTTTATTAATGGTCTTTTTACAAGTAAATAATTAACCAACCAAGCACAACCAGCAATCCAAAGATATACAGTATGTCAAGATTACCAGTTAATACCAGAATACAAGTAGATGAAGACAGGAAGTGACCAAAGAAAGACACAAGCACACCACAAAAAACAAAAAAAACAATGAAAAGTTGAAGCATGTTGTAAAGACCTTTATTTTATTGTTGTTTATCTGTGCAGCGACAAGTCAGAAGAAAAGGAGCAAAAGGAAGGCCAAGGCATCAGCCGCTCCAGCAGCATCGTCAACCACTCTGTCTGTGGACAGTGGCTTCCTCTGCTGTGCTCACCATGAAGTCATGGTGGCTTGTCTTGCTATGCTTGGCGTGGGGATGCCACAGAACAAAGGTGTGTGTATGTAGGAAGAACCTATCCTGTAATTGTCACTCTTCAGCAGCTTGCATAAAATATCACACTTGATTAAACTGCATCCTCTAATCCTTCTTAGATGTGTCAGTGCTTCTGGTGGGACTTGGCGGAGGAGGCCTTCCACAGTTTCTGCGGGACTTCATGCCCAATGTGACTATTGAGGTTGTAGAATTAGACCCAGTTGTGTTGGAAGTGGCTAAACAATGGTTCGGGTTTCAACCGGACGCCCATTTGACTGTCACTCTTGGGGATGGCTTGGAGCGCATTTGTGCCTTGGAGAAAGAAGGTCAGTGAGAGCGTGGATTGCAGCGCAATTAAAAGTAAACCAGTGAATTTAATGTATCAGAAATATTAATAATCAAGAATATTTTCTTTTTCTGTAGGTGGTCATTTGTTTGATGCCATCATGTTTGATGTAGATAATAAAGATAGGACTGTGGGTATGAGCTGTCCTCCTGCTGCCTTTGTAGAAACCCCAATCCTGCAGAAAGTCCGTAACTTACTAACTCCCAGAGGTACAGAACCATTTGAAAATTCTCTATTTCTCTATATCCTTGAACCTGGTTTGCTCAATTGATTTGACACAAAATAAATAAACTGGTCCTGCCTTTAGCAGTCTCACTCCACATGATGTTATTACACAGGGTTTATCAGAGTAATGTGCCCAGTTTCCTCAAATATTGTTTCCTTGTCTCTCCCTGCCAGGGCTGTTCATCCTCAACCTTGCGTGCCGAGACTCGGCCTTGAGGAAAAGCGTGCTTGAGCGCGTAAGTGGTGTGTTTCCCACCATCCTGTCTCGAAAGATCGAAGAAGAGATCAACGAAGTCCTTCTGTGCACTTGCGGTGAGAAGGAGGCATCGGATGCCGCCCGCATTTCACCATCCTTGAACCGGGCAGCCAAGAATCTGCAGAGTGCACTGTACTCCAGCAGGACTGAACCCAACCGCAGGCCACATATAGACATTGCAGAGTTGTTAAAAGACTTGAAAGTCGTGTGAAGCACGTTCGTAACCAAGGAGGGCTGATGTTAAATATGTGTCAAGACTGTTTGAAACTGTAGGCTGAACATATTAAAATGTGGAAATAAGTGCTCTGACGTTGCCATTTAGTGCAATGTAATTTAAAGTGTACATGTGTAACATAATCAAAAATAATGATTATATAAAAAAAGTTATCTTTAAAATAAGGACTTAAACGGCTTTATTGCAGCGCATGCGCACAAAACTGTTCCGTTAATTGTCAAATCAGAACAGTTTTCGCAGAGACCCGATAGAGCGCAGCGAGCGGCCGATATCATCTCAATAATCCCTGACTTTAAGGTAAATAACATACTGGGACCTTCTGGAGTTTGCAAACAACAAAAAATGACTTTAACGAGCTGTTTTCAGAGACCAGGGAGGAGTGGGTACAAATGTGGACACTTTTTAGTACTGTTACAGTACTAACAATGTGAAAATGTCTGTAGTTTAACAAGTTAGGATTTGAAAGTTGCAATATAATGTTAATTTTTTGGTGGTGGTGTCCCTAAAGTGAAACAAAAACTTAATACAGCTGGTTGTGTGCATATTTTCAACATCACGGCGTCCATCCAGCTCTACTCTTAATGCCATGTTTGCTAGTCTGGAGTGGTGGATACCAGGCATGTCAGGGTCTGTATGACAGCAGTCAGTACAGCAGCTTCTCTCACAGAGAGGCCCTGAAGGGGTGACGGTTAATATGGCTTCTGAAACATAATAGAAGCAATAGAATTCTTGCTATCTTGTAAGTTATTAAGGTCACCAAAGTGGAGCTGAACAGAGCTTTGTTTTGTTACATCTTTTTCTGCCCTCTAACAGATTTCAAGGTTCTAAAAATATCGTAGCTCACTTATGAATAACAGTGTTGTTTGGGTAAAGTTTAAATGGGACTGAAAAAAATTGGGTGTGTGATAAAGAGACCAAGTGCTGCTATCCTGTCCGGAAGGAAAACTGGTGAGTAAGTTCAAGCTTCCTGAGACAGTAAAGCTCTGTTAGCCAAAGGAGACCTATGCATTGTTCTGATCCGTAGGCCGTCCACACCATGATCTGTGGCCTTTCAGCTGCAGGCTGTTCATGCTCGTTTGCCTGAGGTGTCCTGATATTTTTTCACATACCTTTCAGACATGACCGTGCTATGAGACTTCTTTTTGTGGAGGACTGTACCAGCTGTTTAAACCAAGACAGGATGTAATAAAACAAACTTCCTGAATCTGATTTTAATAGGAAAAGGAGTGTTATTTATACCCAGCCCACTTGGTTTCTTTAGAATTAACCCTATATGTAGCTTTATATTCATGTCTGATCCAGGTTTATGTATAAAATGTGAAAATATCTGTAGTAATTCACAACGGCAGTCACCTCAAGCTGCTTTATTTTGTAAGGTGAAGGTGTAGCTGTCTAATATTAGGCAGAAAAACTCAGTGATAAGATGATTCTTTGGGAGCAAGCACCTGGTGACAGTGGGAAGGAAGAACTAATTTTTAACAGGAAGAGACATCCAGTAGAACCAAATTCAGGGAGGAGCAGCCATCTATCCTGATTGGCTGGGGGATGAGAGAAAAGAAAAAGAAAAGGAGCTATTCTCTAGCATAGTGAGACCATGAAGGTCAAAGGACAAACTATGGGAGAGAATAGACAAAATTCATGACACGTGATGGTGATATTAAAAAAAAAGAAAGAATCAGGAGTGAAAAAAGAGAAGCGGTGTTAGAAAGCCCACACTGTTGATGCTTATGTTTGGTGTTTCTTATAAGTTTAGAATTTCCTACGTTATTGAACGCGTTATAGTTTACGGACGTCCCATGAATGCACCACAGGTGTGCAACGCAGAGCAGACGTTTCTGCCTTTTTTCCCTTTCACTCGGTATGGAGAGGATGTTTGGCTGTATCTCATAAGTTTATCGTTGTGTGTAAATGCCAGAAGGTGAGTTCTGATGCCTTTATTGTGTAGTTAAGTACAGCTGAGTTTATTTGGTTAAGAGTTTATGCGTTGATGTTTTTTCTGTATTAGAACTTTGCAGTATGCTGATTAATGTTAATTAGGAGCTGTATATACTGGGATTACTAGACTTCTGGGACATTCCATTTATGTGAATGTCCCAGAAGTCTAGTAATCCCAGTATACACAACCCATAATTCACTATCCATAATTCACCACCCACAATCCATGATCTGCAATTCATAACTACAGCCTAACAATGCACCTGTAACTCCAAACTGGATGAATCACACCGAGAGCCTCAATAAAGCATTCAAGCTGGAATCTGTCTCCGCGATTCTTTAACTTGAACGCACCCCTCATATCTTGCCCCTCTAGACGAGAAACTTTGGAGACAACTCAACCCTCTCCTTTTTAAGCGGAGAAGAAATGCTTTGGGCCTCATGGAAAGTCCCACGGCAGCCTGAGCTAATAGCAGCATAACCAAGGGATGGTTCAGGGTCAGCTGATTCAGAACCAACTGTGAGCTTTATCAAAAAGGGAAGTTTTCAGGCTAATCTTAAAGCACTTGGCACTGCTGCCCAAAATGTCGTCTCCTCACAGTATTACTGGAGGCCAAGTTAATACCGTCCAGGTATCTGGACCTGGATCTGGTTAGTCCTTAAGTATTCATCTAGTTCAGCTGATTAAATGGTAATCATTTTCTTGGCCTTTGTAAAGAGAAAGCTGCTGATGTTTTAGGCCCGGTGTATCAAACAAAGGGCCCAGCCTGGCTGGATGTTAAAATTAAAGTGAGGTCTTTAATATCTTCACTTTACTACACAGGCTTGAGAATGTATTGAAAATGAGTAGTATTTCTAGATCTTGACAAATAGTTTGAGTCACACTTCTTCCTTAAAAGTAAGGTGGGTTACACAGTTGTTTTACTGGTATGGCCCAGCTAAGATCCAACAAACTGCATGTGGTCCATGAACTAAAGTGAGTGTGACACCCCTGTTTTAAGCAGTATGGTAACTGAACTAAAACTAATGCATAGCTGGGTGTTAGGGCTCCTAATGCCACAAGGACACTGAATAATTTCAGCTTAATGGTCACATCTGTGGGCACAGTATGTAAAATAACATATGAGGGGTGTAAAGTTAATGTTTCAGACAAAGATTTGAGTTGGAAATGGTATCAGTAACAGTAATACTTTGCATTTGTGTTTACTGTGTATATCCTTCTCCTACCTTTCCTCTAACAGAGACTGTCTTCCACGGGGGACATGAGGTGTCACTCGCAGGCCTTTAATTCTCCAGCTGTTGAGGGATAACACAGGTAAGAAAGCTCATCCAGATGTTTTTCTGTAGTATTTATTTACAGCAGCCACCAGATGGCAGTGTGGTGTCTGATTGTGCCTCATGCAGTCCTACTTTTTTTACTGCCCTTTCTAAAAAGAAGCAAGGTGGCCTGATGTGTAGCATTTTCCTTTTCTCAGAAACAGTCAGAAATTATTTTCAGAAAACTGTTTTCAGCATTACTGCTACAGTATATTAGTCACCCAGTGGACTAGCTTTAAAGAACAGCTACAGATTTGGTGGACTAGTCTGACTCTTTCCAAAGATACCCCAAAGTTAAGGTGACATTATGAGTCTCTTATTGTTTAGCTGCTGATTTTCTTCCAATGCTTCTTGTCTCCCCACAGTATGGTGAATTTCTGCATCGTCAGGGAACGAAGCTTACAGATTTTGATGAGATCCGTGAGGAAATCGAGGCAGAGACACGCAGACCTGCAGGATCTAATAAAGCCATCTCTCCTGTTCCCATCCGCCTACAAATCCACTCACCACACTGTAACCATAGTGTGCATGTCCATGTGTTTTTCATGACCTGCCCATTCTCATTTAGTCCATTTCTCAGACATAAGCTAATGCCTGTGTGTGTTTATTTGTATGTGTACAGTGTTGAACCTGACTCTTGTAGACCTGCCTGGCATCACCAAAGTGCCTGCAGGCGATCAGCCCACTGATATAGAGTAGCAGATACGAGACATGATCATGCAGTACATCTGTATGGAAAACTGTCTCATCCTGGCCGTCACACCTGCCAACACTGACCTGGCCGACTCTGATGCACTTAAATTGGCCAAAGATGTTGACCCTCGAGGTAAGCCCCATTATTTGTAAAGCCTTTGGCTATAAATATGGCCTGAGACTGTAGCTCTATGTCCTGCTGTCTTTACATTTTGACATTATTAAAATACAAAACCAATTCCAAACACGTTGGGATGCAGTGAAAAATGTACATAAAAACAAAATGCAATGCAAATTTGATAAACCCACATTTTATTCACAATAGACCACAGAAAATATATCAAGAAAAAATTAGCTTGTTTTGAATTTGATGTCAGCAGCATGTCTCAAAAAAAATTGGGACAGCATCAACAAAAGGCTGGAAAAGTAAGTGGTACTAAAAAGAAACAAGTGAAGGAACATTTTGGAACAATTTCAGTATAATGTTCCTCAACATAAAATGTCAAAGACTTTGAATATCTTATCATCTACAGTACATAATATCAAAAGATTCAGAGAATCTGGAGAAATCTCAGTGTGCAAAGGGCAAAACCAAAAATAAATATTGGATGTCCGGCACGACATTAAAAACAGGCATGTTTTTTTTTTTTATAGAACTCACTTCATGGGCTCAGGAACACTTCAAGAAATCACTGGCTGTGAACAGAGTTTGCCGTGCTATCCACAAATGCAAGTTAAAGATTTATCATGCAAAGAATAAGCCATATGTGAAAAACACCCGCGTACTCTCTGGGCCAAATTTCATTTAAAATGGACTGAGGCCAAGTGGAATACAGATGAATCAAAATTTGAAATTCCTTTTGGAAAACATGAACACAGTGTTCTCCAGACTAAACAGGAGAGGGACCATCCAGCTTACCAGCACTCATTTCAAAAGCCTGCATCTCTGATGGTATGGCAAGGCATTAGTGCCTATGGACCTGGCAGTTTGCACATCTGGAAAAGCATCATTAATGCTGAACAGCAGATACATATTTCAGAGCAACATAAGCTTTCATCCAGACAATGTGTTTTTCATTGAAGGCCTTGCATATTTCAATAACACAATGCTAAAATGCAAACTGCATCTATTACAACAGCGTGACTTTGTAGTAGAAGAGTCTGGGTGCTGAACTGACCTGCCTTCAGTCCAGACCTTTCACCAATTGATAACATTTGGTGCATTGAAAAATACAACAAAGAAGACCCAGGACTGTTATCAGACAAGAATGGGATAGCTCGCCTCTCCCATAAGTCCAGCAGCGGGTCTCCTCAGGCCCCGGACAGACGAGGGGATGCTACACAGTGGTAAACATGACCCTGTCTCAACATTTTTGAGACATGTTGCTGCCATCAAATTCAAAATGAACTTCTTTTTTCTTTTCACTTCATGTTTTTTTTCCTGTTGTGAATAAAATATTAATTTATGAGATTTGCAAATAACGACATTCTCTTTTTCTTTAAATTTTACACAACTGCACAACTTTTGGGAATTATTATTATATTACTTTACTCCTCCATCCATGCATTTCTTAACTGCTTATTATACTCTATTATAACTGTATGGAAATATGTATGGTTTTTTGTCTTCTCGTTAGGTCTGCACACAATAGGTGTAATCACAAAGCTGGACCTGATGGATGAAGGAACAAATGGCAGAGAGATCCTACACTGAAAAAAATGATACTTTGAACTAACTTAAAAAAATTACTCTAATTTGTTACAGCTAAATTTATTAGTTTATCTCAAAGTAAAATTCTGATATTTTGAACCAACTTAAAAAATTACTTTCATTTGTTCCAGCTAAATTTATTAGTTTTTCTCAAGCTAAAATACTGATTTGATTGGAACTTTTAATTGTATTTAAAAGCAGTCAAAAATATTTATTTTCCCAGAATCATAATTTTACATTGAAACAAACTAAAGAGTTAATTTATTCCAAAGAACATAAACCTATTTTTCACTTTGGTGCAATTCGATTCTTCACTTTGTGAAAACCTGATCATTTGAGTGAATTCCAAGCATATTTTTTCTCTAGACTTAGTTAATTAAAACTTGAGAGAATTTACAAGTAACTCAGAACATCCAATGCCCTTTAGCTGGGTTCAGTAATTTCCCATTTTTGTCTTGAACCGCTGCTTCCACCCATAACATCCATTGTATGAACCAGGCTGAGACAGGCACGGATGCTTCATAATTAGGGATTCAGCAACGTCACTGAAGTCAGCATCTGTTGGGTAAGCTTTGTACTTGAATATCTCTTCAGTTACCTTCTCCAGAATGTCTGACTTGGCTTTTGAACGCAGTGACAACCTTGTCATGTTTGACTGAAATGCAGTGTTCCCTTTTTCTAACTGTAGTTCTGTGTCATAAGAGAATGTTGGTATTGGTGTGAGATGAAGTCACAATTCTTTTGTAAATAGAGAAATAGGTCAACAAACATCTCAGTGTTATGCCCATATAAGGAATAATTGCCACATATACCTTGTTGAATTCACAAGATTAATTTGAAA